>VDFB02273180.1:0-32022 GCA_007258455.2 Sequoia sempervirens | reverse complement strand
TTTTCTAAATTTAAGAGTATTGGCATGCCTTCACTTTATGAGTTTGTTTGCAATAATCATTATTAATTATTAAGAATTTTTTGGAGAGATAATGCATTCAAATTGGATATCATAATATATATTTCTTCAACATAGATTTAAATTCACTTATGTGCCCATTCTTTGAAATATGTTATTAGAAATAACATGTACATAATAATCATAACAATAATATTCATTACAACAATGAGCTCTAATTAACATCATGCTTTAAAAAATTACCATGTGTATAATTTAAACAGATATATTTAATATTTTAAGTTTTACTTTACAAGTATTGTAAACAAAAATTATACAAGCACAAT
Source organism: Sequoia sempervirens (assembly GCA_007258455.2). Taxonomy (NCBI): domain Eukaryota; kingdom Viridiplantae; phylum Streptophyta; class Pinopsida; order Cupressales; family Cupressaceae; genus Sequoia; species Sequoia sempervirens. Next base: position 31,678 of record VDFB02273180.1, on the reverse strand, counting down.
CAACTAAATGTATAATATCAATATGCTTGTTAAGAATCAAAAATTTGTGAAGTAGTTGCATGGCCCATGCAATTAACACAAGCATTAACCTTATAGAATGTCAATGTCTGAATTAAAGCTCCTATAGAATGGAGTGTGCCTCCACATCTTGACTACTATAATGTAATATTTATAATGTAGTTGCTTTGATATAGCTCTCAAGGATACTAGGGACCTTCTCTAGTACTTTTCTAATGGTTTATAATATTTCCTAACTATTAAAAAAAAGAAATTTTAGTACATGAATTCACATTAGAGGGAAAATAATTTGAGAAAAATACAAAAGGTACCGTCACACTTCCATTATAACTCAGTGAATCAATTTCTGGTTTATTATTTATTCTTTTGATGGCCCTTAAGAATCTTTCTTCTCCATAATTCAATGCTCCTTGGCCGGTTTCATCTCCTCTTTTTACAATGTCTTCACCATAGGGAATACTTGGTATCATCATAGGAATGTGTGCCCTTTCAACTTTGTATAGACATATTTGAATTTTTTCCATCCTTGGTATCATCAAAAGCAACTTGTACTTCATCTCCAATATCCAATTAACAAGGTCTACAAATTTAATTTTCCATTTAACTCAAGGAATCAATTTATGGTTTATTCTTTATTCTTTTGATGGCCCTTAGGAATCTTTCTTCTCCTTAATTCAATGCTCATTGGTTGGCTTCATCTCCTCCTACAATTTCATCTTCTTTTTTCTCACTACATCCTCTACATGCACTCATCTTCATTGTGTTCTTTATATGGCTTCCAATATTTTTGTTATTCCTTATTACATTTCTACAACCACTGCATCACCACCTTGTGATGCTCCTCTTCTATGGCCTCATCCTCTCTATGTCATTTTCACACAAGTTCTCTATAGATGTAGGTCTACACACTCACTCTCCTTCATGAACAGAAAATATTCCAGTAACCTTGCTTCTTGACACTCATACAATTACTCAATACCCACTCTAATACCACTTGATGCAATCAAGCTCGAGGTCCCTCTTCAAGTAGCCCAATCTCAATCATAACAAGTGGTAAGAGTACAAAGTTTCCTCACACTTTTGGTCAACTTATCAATACAAAACTATTTCTTGATCTTTTCAACCTTATAGGAGTATAATAAATATTTGTTCATGCATGCCCTTCGGCCTTTAGCTTTATGCTTTGAACTTATGTTCTCAAAGTTTCCAACCCCATAACCTTCATTCTCCCCCCCACCCTTTATTCTTATATGTGTGGAAGTTGAAATTATTTTAATTTTGGTGATTAAAATAGTCGAATCATTGTAGAGAAGAAAAAGTGTAATAGCACAAAGGAAACTCACAAGTGCAATACAAATTAAATAGTTTGCAAGTTTTAGATGACCTCAAGGTTCCTACAAGGTACAATGCAATGTGTAGTAGCAAATCAAAAGTCCACAGTTACAAGTAGAGGCTTGGAAACAACTGGTTTAAAAAGATCTAAAACCCTACAAGTTTTAGTTCACTAGAAAATTCTCATAATATTTGGTTCACTTGGAAAACCTCACACTCCATACCTATTTAGCATCACCCTACATCATGCTTACATTATCAAAGGGTAAGTGAACCTTGATAATGTTTGTTTATGTCATCATCAAAATTGTTCATTGGAATTAGTTTTAAAGAAGTCTAATTCATATGCTTTTACCTACAAATCCACTTTGCTAGGTGATTCCCACAAATGTGAAAATTCATCCAAACAAGATCACAAAGCATAAAGGTGTGATTCACTTACAATCTCTGGAAAGTTTAGACATATTGGTAATTCTTGCAAGGTAGAATAATATATTGAAATTATAATTAAGTTACAAACTAATGGATTAAACACCCACATTATAAGTTTGTTTCTATAGAGGCTCTAAAACCTTCAACCAATAGTAGGTAAAAACTTTGTAAAGCCATAACTTAGCCATTTTTGTGAAACCTTCATCAAATTTGATCCATAGATACCCATTAAAATCTTCTACAAGGTGACATCAGCCAAATTTCCAAAATTATTTCTATAAAATCCTCCTAGGGCAACAAATCAAACAAAAACAACAACAAAAAGGAGCTTAATTGCAAGGAAAAACTTTTGGTTGATGCAATATTACCTATGGACCCAAATGATTTTGAATCAACATCTCTAGAAATGGTGCCAATTTATTTGTTATTTTCCTACTACCCTCAGCTCTAGAAGATGATATAGAACCTAGATCCAATGATCACATCAATCTAGGTAGAATACAACCCTATGATGGAACCAAGGACAAGAGAAATCCAATGAGATGAGATTGGACCCTGTATTCTACACTTTGAACTCTACAAAAATCGAGAGGGTAATCCTAATGAGGGTCTTACAGAATAATAAATATATTTGACAATCATTGCTATAAAAATAATAGCAAAAGTATAAAATTGTGTCACAATTTTATAAAAGAAATATCTAACTTGAATTACTAGAAAGTAACATTTTTATTTGAATTTAAAATGATGTGAACTAGTGAATATATATTTTAGTGTATTCTATGTCTATAATTTTTTTAATTAAAATAAAAAATTATTTGAACATCTTTTTTATTAAATAGGCACTACAATTTAGTTGTCAATAAAATGTTGAAAAACGAAGTTACATGGGATGTATCCCTTTACATAGTAAGTTATACTTTTTCTCTTTCAATATTTTGTATATATTTATAACTTGAAACTTTAGTGCATGTACCTTCGTAAATTGTCACCCTTGATAATTTAACTCTATGTTTTGCCCCCCTTAAATTATTGGACCTAATTGAGTACTTAGTTTCCTAAATTATGCATTCTATGGCCCAATTTTAATAATTACCGATGAATTGCAAGTGGGAAATAATACATTTATCTAATACCTTTCCCAGGTTGAAACTTAAAGTCTTGGAGAATAGGGCCAAGACACTCACACCCTGGGTGTGAGTGTCCCAGTTTCCCTCCAAATTCAAATATGTCAATGCCAACAATTTTTTATTTGCAATTTAGTTATCTAAATTCATCTATCTAGATTTAATTTGCAAGAAATTGAATAATTGCATATAAATACCTAGTTATTGCATCATTTCAAATCTAAGAGAAAATTATTGGAAAAATTATTTGTCAAGAACAAGTCAAGTGAAGTCAAGAAAAACATTTCTAGTGATTCATTGCAACAATTCAAGATCCAAGCATTCATGATGTTGTTATGAAAGTTCATTCATGTTATGTTGTCATATTGTTTGTGAAGGCTAATCTTTTGTGTCTCCAAGAAATTCAAGAATTCAAGTATTCAAGAAAATCAAACAAGCAAGATCGAAGACCTTGAGGTGATGTTCATGACTTCAGTCCTTCAAGGAATCCATTGAAGGGTGGTGAGTTTTAGCACTTTTTTGATTCATCATTCCGTCTTATCATTTATCCATTTATCATTGATATTGCCATTGTAGAAGTGGAAACATTAACATGGGGTTTGACTAAGGAAAACACCTAAATGAAATAACCCTTCCTCTCTCTTTGAATGTGAAAGTTTTAGGTTTGGGAAGGATTGAAGGAAATTTGAAGACCCATTATTCATTGAACCAAAGGAAATTGATGCAGTGCTAGGAGGATTCAAAACACATCTCACAAAACCTTCAACAAGATCTTAAGACAATCTTTGCATAACACATGCTATTAAGCATTCTTGACTTACTCTACAATAGCACAAATGGAGTAATCATCAACAAATCCAATCAACATAAGAAAACCACAACACAACTCTTTACCTGACCTTGGATTGGACCTCTCATAAGTAAAATAGATCATCCCATGCATAACCCTATCAACAACATAGACATATCAACCATAGGCCTTTGCTTCATAGGTTGCACCATGACCTTGTGGCCCTTCAACTAGGGACTATCAATAATATCCTTCTATGAAGACCACTATTCAAGACTATAAGAAGTCTTGGAGCCACCTTTTGAACACTTTTAAAAAATAGTAAATATTAAGACAAATTTGTTTTGTATCAACACCACAAAATGATGATTATCCCTGCCCTTAAGGCCTTTTAAAAGCTTGTCAAATTGGGTACTCAACATCAAAATGAAAACTCAGACTTCTAACATGTCTCCAATTCCATTCAAGAAACTCAACAGATGTAAATATGTCAAAAATAACAAACTTCATCAGAAAAATTCTTCATTAATGAATCTGAATTACAAACCCTTACTATATCAACCCCATACTTGTCTCAAGAGGATTTACTGAAAATCCATAACCCCTTGAGTCCAATTTCCTCTACCAAAGCCATGATCATATGCAATTGTTCCTACACAAACTAATATAAACCATCTCCATGTACCCTATTCAAGTTATTTCTTCAAGGTACCCATCTTACCCTCCAATCTTGACTAAAAAACTTGACTGTCAGAACATAGCAGTGAATAAAAGGGACTCAAACACTTAAGGATTCACCAAGTTCTATATAAAAAAATTCCTCCAAAATACATTTCACAACCTTTATCAAACAAAATTTCCCAAATTTAAAATCCATTGTGACAATACAACACTAAAACTTCATTTGGCACTGTCATTTCACAGATTTTGATAGAATTCTCAGCCTTAGGCATCATGAAATCAATATCAAAATTTATATTCGCATCCTACAGACTAGGGAAATTAAAGTGAAAACCATAATGAACCTTTCCCCAAGTTTTTAGACTTTCCCTTCAAATATAGCATGAGAAAAGCAATGTTCTTTAAACATTGTATACCCTAGATGAGGGTTTTGGACTGTTTGAACAAAAAATGCCATATCTCTCTTATTTCTTCATGAGATTGAACAAAAAAATAATGAAAAATGATGTAGACTCACAACACTATCTTCTCCAATGATTACCCCTTCAATACCAGGCTGTACATGGCCATACAGGAGTAAATAATCACATTTTACGAATGGTTTCTAAGTAGAAAACATAATTCCATTAATGATTTTCAATTACAAATCAAATTCTCTCCTTGCCTTGACATGTGTGAGGATTATTTATACATTTAAGACCAAAAATAACTCATAACAACTGACCATAACTAATTCTAACCTCCCTCTAACTACTTGTAACAAATATTTTGGCTCCCCAAAATCTTCAGCTCCTTCTTAGGGTTTTTCACCTAGGAGAGGAAAATGGGCCAAAATGACTTTGTTAGCATTAGAAGAAATGGAAAAAGGGGTGTGAAGTGTGTGTATGGATGTGTTTAAATGATGGAATCTTAATGAAAATGCAGATTAAGGAATCTATTCTAACCTAATGCAAAAGTGTTGGAAAACACAATGTGTATTCAAACAACTTGACTAGGAATGTAAACAAACTGAAACAAAAAATAACCCAATTGAAGATATGAACCTAGAAGATAGAAGAGGATAGAATAAGTCTCTGAATACTTATATAAGACACTATAAATTATCACTGGTACTGATTCGCCATGCATGGAAAATTAGTCCTATTTTTTCCAAAAAGTGTCGGAACTAGTTTCGGGGAATTGGGCATCCAGATCTTTAGAAATCATTGTTCAAGCCTAGAAATGGGACTGGTTCACCATCAATGTAGAATTATTCCTCTTCTAAAAAACACAGAAATCTAGATTGGATTATGTGGCTTAGGATCTACACTTCTATTTCTAATGAATCTCTGGATCTAAATCTGCAAAACTGGACCTGTAGACTCTCTCCAAGATTGAAATAGGTCTTGAAACACCTTGAATGAATTTTATGGGATAAGCACACCTTTTCTCACCTTTCCATTTGGTAAATCTTCATACACAAACACATGCAGAGGGGAAAAACTGTTGGAGGTTAGGATATGTGGGTTTTCTTTGGTCAAACCCCATTTAGGTAATTAAACCAAAATGATGAGAAGAAGTAATGAAACGTGAAAAATGGAATTGATTACCTTGCCATGATGATTTGATCTTGAAATTTTGGAACAATACATGAAGATTCAGCCGTTGAATGCTTTAGAATGCTAACTTGATGAATTCTAATGAAGAGACCCTAGCTTGCTTGACTTGGATGAAAAGATAGATGAAGGATGAATGATGAGAGATGTAAAAATGATTTGTATGTAAAATGAGGATAAAAAAACTTATTTATAGACAATTGTGCCTTAGTACCCGATAATACCTCATCACAGGACATGTAGTGAAAATAAACTTTAAATTTCACTTTTTCCCGCTCAAAGGTCAAATTGGGGGTCAAATAGGACTCATTCACCACACATGAAAAATGGGTCCCACCTGGATGGGATTGATTCTCCATGCATGGCGAATGGGTCCCACAGGGGCCATTTTGACACCTAAGAAGCCAAGGAATTAGGAAATAAGGTCTAAAATGCCATCTTGTCGAGTATTTAATCAATTAAAGCCTCAAGATGCACAATGTGGGTCATTAGGGACCTATTAGTGATGATGTAAATGTAAAATAGGGCTTGGGACACATAAATCAATGTAAAAGTGTGATTAAATACACTTTACAACACTAAAATGAGGTCCACGGCCTAGAAGGGTACAAAAATCAATGTGAATGTGCAAGACACATTACAATACTAACTTAACATTAAATTTATCTTACAAGCCTTCTAAATTGATGTGATAATGTTATTAAACACATTTTATAATGTTGAATTAGGAAGAAATAGATTAATTAAGTCTAGAAAAGCATGAAAGTCCATTACAAGAATTTACAACACCTTTACAAGATGTCATTAAAAGCATGCTATTCGATTTGCAAGGGTCCAAGACCTAGTGTGGACACATAAAATGCCTCACAACACTATATTAAGGCCTCATTAAGTCCAATTTATCATGAATTAATCCCCTGACAAGAAAAGGGTCTTTTTTTCTACGACACACTACTTGGCTTATCATTTTCTTAATTTTTGCTCTTTTGACAATTTTTTTTTTATAATACTTGACAAATGAATACAAAATTATTTCTTGGGACTCCAAATGACCTCATACATATCAAAAATGGCTCATTATACCTTATTACAACATTAAAATACCTAATCTAATAAATTTATACAATATGGCCTCATGGCTCAGGCAAGAAATCAAATAGGTGCTCTTGCACCAGAAATAGTGTTCCACCTTTTAGGAGATGGAACTAGGAGGACCTATTTCACACTTAGTTCATTAGGAAACCAAGATCCCTCAACCAAATGAATCAATTGAGGGAATTATTTGGGTTGGTTTCCTTGGGTGTGATTAAATAGGGGTTCACCATTCAAATGAAGCTTCAAAGGAGAAATAAAAACTCTAATGCACTAAACCCTAGAAAATTAAAGACATGAAATCAAACTAAGAAATAGAAATCAAACAAAAAGGAACTTGGAAAACTGATGGATTCCAAGCAAGGTCTACAACTCTAAAATTCTACCTTTTGAAGTGCATTAGGACTCATACGCCAAGTAGGACGATTTAGTCCTACTAAAGGAATTTGGGTAGAATCTGGAATCTTCTGATGACTATGTAAGATCTATAGAAAATTTCCAAAAGGGCTATACTGGGACTCGTATGCCCAGAGGGGCGATTTTTTCATATTACTAGGGTTTCATTGATATTTATATAGCATCTAGTGATCTTCTGTAGCTTTCATCTTGTCTGATCTTCAAGTTTGAAAGTCTGAATTTTGGCCTGTAGGTGAGTTTTCGTGAAGATGACAACTTTTGCAACTTTTTCTTCAAAGGATTTTCAAGCTCCAATTCACCTAGATTTGCAATCACACATCAAGAGAGAAAAATGTTGTTTCCTTAGGGAATAAGGATTTACTTGGGTCAAACCCATTTTTGGTAATTAAACCTTGAAATGGAATGAAATATCATGAAGGAATGATGAATGAACAAATGCAAGGTTGCAACTCACCAAACCCTTGAATAAAGGCTGCAAACTTGTGTGAAATGGATCTAATGGATTTGAATCTTGAATTCTGATTGAATGCTTGAAAATTGAATTGAATTATGAAAACCTACATCACAAATGTTAGATCACAAACACATTTGATTCATGAAAACTTTGACATGATGTTTGAATCTTGAATATTGATCCAAATGCTTGATGAATTGCTCTTGAATGCTCTTGTAAATTCTCTCTTGATCATAAATTTTCTATAATTCTTGATCTCCAAAATGACTAGATGACTTGTAAACTTGCTAGGAGAAATTATGTGAAATAACCTTATATTTATACTTGTTTATACCAAATTTCTTAAAATTACAACACTACAAGCTGACATCAAACCTAGGATAATAAAATCCCACCAATATTTTGATTTAAAATAGGTCTTGGTTAAAGTGGGACTCATACGCTAGGTTGGCATATGATTCCTAGTGTCTTAAACATGATACAAAAACTCTAGAAGAAGTGTTAAGTTCAATACAATGTTTAAAATCAGGCCTCAAGACATAGGTGGGACTTATACGATCTTGAACACATGTAACCTCAAACATTGAATTATGATTTGTCATTTGTTAAATTTTTTATTATCCTTAGAAAACTACATTTAATAAGGCTTGTGGATTCAAAATAGGACAAATTAGTACATTAATAGACCTAATTTTAATAGGGAGGGCCCAAACGAGTGTGAAAATGTAAAGGGATACATTTTTCTATACTAAATTTAGCTCCCACACTAGTGAGAGGATGACCTTGCATCAAACTCACACTAAAGTAGAAAAATTTGCATCAAGAGGGGTCCAAGTGTACCAATTCTAGTGAGATAGGACATGAAACATAGATTTTTGGCACCTTATGGACTACTCTTACACTTCTAGGGTTTTTCACCTAAAAGGAGAGAGATAAGGCCAAAAATGTTAATGATTCACTCAAATAAGAATGTATGCAATGTTTTTTAATGTAAATAAACTTAAATAAATGCAATTGGCTAATATGAATGACTAAAAATGAATGAAAAAGTGAGATTTATGCCTTGTTTGAAAACATAGTGTGATATGCAAACAATGAAGAAAATGAATGAAATGTGCAGAACAAAAAAAGATTGGTCAAATCAAAGTGCACCTAGGAAAATTTTGATGATCCTAGAATGTTGTTGATGCTAGATAAGATCACTAATTTTTCATAGTGGTAGTCATTCGCCCTGGGTGGCAAATCAATCCTCCTCTTGGTGAAAAAGTGTCAAGAGCTAGTTTCTGTTAGTTAGGATCTAGAATATGACAAAATTCAGATTTACAGTCATAAGGTGGGACTCATTTTCCACAGGTGGAAAATCAGTCCTCTCCCAAATTTCTAAAAAATTAGGAGACAACTCTACAACACCAGATCTAGAAATGTTTGCTTGTCGGGTTGTCAAAGTCAGTTCTACAGATAACAGACAAATAACTGTCTCCAAGCTTGAAATTGACTTAAGTTGACTTAAAGCACCTAGTTGACTTGGAAATAAATCTTGAACACCTAATAACCTATCAAATATGCATACAAAGAGCTGCAAACAAACATGCAATAGGGGCAAAATGATTGAGGGTTAGTGAATAGGGGTTTGCCTTGGTCAAACCCCACTTTTGGTAATTAAACCCTTGAAAAGATAATGAAATGAAAGATAAAGATAAACTAATAACATGCAAGTGCTATCAACTTACCTAACCCTTGATGATGCAAGTTTGAAGTAATGTCAATGGTTGCTTCAGAGTGCTTGAATAATGCTTGAATTGTTGATGTAAAATGCTTGAATGCTTGAGTGAATAGGTGGATAAGTGAACTTGATGAATGATGGTTAGAATGAGATGAAAATCACTTATTTATACAATTTTTGTGCCTTAGTATCCATTCATACCTCATCACAGGATGACATCAAGTGATTTTGAATAAAATCCTGAAAGGAAATTGAAAATATTTTGAATTTGGGGCCAAGGGGGACTCATTCGCCACCATGGCAAATGGGTCCCACCTAGGACCTAAAAGCATGTGTCATGAGAAATGGTGTGTTTAATGTTATTTTTAGGGATAACATTCAAAAATACACTTAATTACAACTTATGAGGGCATAAAGAGACCAAATAAAGCATGCAAAGGGTGTAAATAGTGAAAATGTGCCTAGAAGAGCATGAAATCTTGTTACAAGACTTTACAACACTTCAAAATAGGACTTGTTGATGAGTAAAAAGGTGATTTTTAGGTAAATTGCATTAAATAAAGTGTAGAAGAATGTATAAATGTGTTACAAAACTTCACAACACCTTCACAAGACGTCATTCTTTGAGTTTTAGTACCTAAATAAGCATGTTCAAGCCATGCTACATCATAAAATCAGAGCAACATAGTTCCAACACCATGAAATAAGACCTAAAAGGCCATGAAAATTACAAGGGGGCATTTTTCTATAGCATACGACAACAATAATCAAGAGGGATAATCAAGCCCCTAGGATCAAGATCCTATGGAAAACCAACATAGGCACAAAAGAAGACACATGTGAATGATGTATGAAGCAACAACAAGGTACAAGCATACACTGTCAAAGACATAAGGAAGAAAGAAAAAGAAAAAAAGGGTGGATCAAGCCTTGACTATTTGTCCAACATGATGTGTATCTAGTATTAGTTGTTTGTCCAAAAAAATATTTACAAGTGGAACACAATGTCCACTGTGCAAACAAAACATACGCTCATAAGGGCTAGTGGAATCTAGTATCCACTAGGTGAGCCACTAGAGACATATATCACAAGGCTAGTATGTTCTCACATAGAAAATCAAGTGGCTATGGGAAATTCATTCCTATGTTCAGCTTCCATGCGTACTAATCATACCAAAGCTATACCTCTTGATAACTTTGATAAGGTGCCACAAAATGAAACTTCAAGCTTATGAACAACATGCAAGTAAAATTTTGTTAAAAGGGACTTTGCTCAGTTCATGTAAGGTCTATTTTTAGGGAACATCATGTCTAATGTCTCCAAGAGAGGAAAAATAAAAAAATATCACACTCTTAGAGGAAATCAAACCCAATGACACTGCCAAGAAAAGTACACATCACAAGAAGAAATAAAATCACACAATGAAACATGAGAAATGTTGAAAGATAATGTCACTATATGCCCCAACTTTAAAGTGATAGCTAACACCATTTCTATAAGTAATCTACTTTAAAGTAGAAGAAGCCATGAGAGCTTATTCAAAAATCCCTATGCCAAGTCATATGTTCCCAAATGAAACTACATCATGAATGAGGGTTTGCCCAAAAATGTAATGCTAAACATAGAAAGAAAAGTATGTCACATGCAATCCAACTTAAGGCATATCATCCACATCCCAAGATTTCTCTTGTATATACATGGAAGGTAGACAACTAGCCAAAATAGACAATGACAAGTGTCATATGAGGACAAGGCTACCTAACCCCCTTTTCCCCACTTAGTGCAAGACAAGGGTGAGCCGAGATGATTAATGAGAAACATGAAAACCAGTATCAATTAGAGGAACTAAGTGCTTCAACACAAGGAAGAGCACCACAATCCTTAAGATGTTGAATTTTACTACTCAAAGCCTTACATTCATTAGTAGAATGGCCATGAACTCTATGATATGCACAAAATGAACTCTTGTATAGTAAAATTTCTTTCATGTTTTTGGAGGGAGAGATATCAAGTGATCTTGGAAGAGTCTCGACAAGATACTCTCTTGATCAATAGTATGGGATATTTATTTCTTAGCACAAGTTGTCACAAACACAATAGATGATAAGTCCTTAGATGAAGATGGAGATAGAGGTGGTAAACCTAGATCTTTCTTGAAAGGGTATGGTATAGACTTCACTTGTTCTCTATCATTTTGATCCATATTTTCATTGTATACATGCTTAGAAAGGGGTTTGCATCCAAGACCACAACATTCTTCCAACTCAGATGAAGGTATTTTATGCTTCAGAGAAGGATTGACTTCTTCATGAGAACACAAATCCTTTTTAGGTTTCTTAAAGTTATGCATCTTCCTCTCATGAGGGATGGGGGTTGGAGGGACCCCATCACCACCATGGGGTGATGATGTTGACACAGAGCCAAGTTGAGCACATGAAACACAAGGTTGTTTAGGTGTAGATTGTGAGATTTCGTACTCTCCCATATAGGAGGGCATAAAATCTAATGAACCCGAATCGTCACTAAAGCATGTGTCTAAAAATGAATCATTTGTATATGACTCTTTGGATTTTGAAGGTGAGATTTTGGATTCTTCATTGAATCATGATGTAAAATCTAACGATCCCTAATAATCACTAAAGAGTTTTGTTGTAGGTGAAAGATAATTAGGATTAACATCAACTTTTATAGGTTATACTTTTGATATTGGAATGAAAGTATTAGGGGAGTTGGAAGTGTTATGATCATGTTTAACTTGTGATTTATAACTTTACTCATATGCTTCAACCATGTATATCTTGTTGTTGTATTCAAATTTCATCACAAGATGAAGAGTAGATGGGACTCCTTTGATATCATGAATCCATGGTCTCCCTAGGATAAGTTTGTATGAAAGAGGTCCTAGAATGATATGGATAGGGGTAGGAAAAACTATAGGTCCAACCTCAATAGACAATGTGATCATTCCTAATTGTTTCCTATTAAAATTTTCAAAGCCACAAATATTAGCATCATTGATTTGAATAAGCTTCTTGTCCACACCAATTTTATCTAGGAGATCAATGCTACAAACATTAAGACCTGCTTCATTGTCTATAAGGGTGCACCTAACTACAGTTTCATGAATAATCATCTTTATCATCAAAGCTTCATTCTTATGTTGTGTCTCAAGTGAGGGAAATTCATGTTTAGGGAATGTGATTTCTAACTTTGTCACTTGCATACGATCAAAGGAGGATGTTGCATTATTCAACTTCATAGAAAATGGGATACCATTTATCTGCAGAATTGCTTTGAGCATTTCTATTGTATATAGGTGATGTTTGAACAAGGTCCCAATAGGATATCGAAGTGGGAGTACGTTTAAGTTATTCAATAAAATAATGTAAAGGAAAATAAGTGGCATTGGGAAAAGTAGTTTGAGGTAATGGTAATGAGATAGGTATGGTTTGTTGTTGAATATTATATGTGTGAGAAATGGTATTGTAACTCGATTGCTACAAAACATTGTTACCACACATTTTCCTTATAGTGTTTGAGATAACTTCTAGAGGTAATGGGTTAGTTTTTTCTATGATAGGAGGTGACTTAGGAGGTTCACTAATTAAAGGATACCCAATTTGTGTAGTCATAACCTCAATCGAGTTACCTAAATAACCTTCTAATGAGGGGGGATCTAAAGTGAACTTAACATCTTCATCTATTCCATTCACCTTAGTGTTTGTTGAGACACATGTAGCATTAGAAGAGGGACAAACAAGATTCTCATGAAACTCAATGATTGGGTCTTCTAACACCAAAATACGTTCGTCACAAATAGGAGAGGTATCGGGAGAAGAACAATTAGGATTATCATGATTGTCAATGTGTGCATCCTCTTGCATCAAAGCTTTAGTGGATGATCTAGGGGAGATGAAGTACTCAAGGGCTTCATCTAACATGTCAAAGTCATCACAACTAAAGGGTCCAAGATTCACCATTTAGTTTTTATTTTATTTTGTTTGATGTTTTTTATTTTTTATTTTTTTGTTTTCTAATGAATGCCAAATATAATCTAATCTTATCAAACTATGAAATAATGCTAGCAATGAAACAAAAGTGTAGTAATCTAATTCTATCCACAATTGAAACATGTACTTGAAATGAACCAAATTAAGCTAGATCTAATGAAAGAAATGAAATAAGAACTCAACAAACTAAAATAGAGATTTGATAACAAGAAACTAAAGAAAAAAAATGAAGTTTTTAAGGATGTAAAATGTAGATGCAAACCTGATTCGGGACTAAATCACCCATATGGGTGAATGAGTCCCAATTAGGGTTTTTGGAAGATTCAAATAGTGAAAAATAGACAATACATAATTCCCAAAAATCTGGAAAAACCACATGTACAGGGACTAAATCACCCAGGTGGGCGAATGAGTCCCAAATTATGGTTTTTAAACCAAATTCAACAAATTTTGGGTTGATATTAAGGTTTCTAGGTTGTATGCTCAAATGAGTGTTTGCAAGTACAATTTTCCAAAGAAATTTAATGATGCAAGATGCAAACTCTATGCACTCTTCACTAATGCAAGATTTAGAAGCCCTAAATGTAATTCAACTAGTGCAAATCTAATGCAAATTTAATGCAAACTAGATCTAGGACTTATAATGTTCTCCAAATCAAAAATTCAAGGGTTCAAAGGTCGGGTTCACCAAAATGAACCAAAGGAAATAGGGTTCCACCTTATAGGAGATGGAACTAGGAGGACCTATTTTACACTTAGTTCATTAGGAAACCAAGATCCCTCAACCAAGTGACTAAATTGAGGGAAGGAATTGGGGAAATTTCCTAGGGTGTGATTAAATGGGGGTTCACCATTAAAATGAAGCTTCAAAGGAGAAATGTGAACTCTAATGCATTAAACCCTAGAAACTTAAAGACATGAAATCAAATAGTGAAACAGAAATTAAAAAGAAAGGTTCCTAGCAAACTAATGGATTCCAAGAAAGGTTTGTAACCGTAAAGTTCTACTTTTTCAAGTGCATAGGGACTCATAGGCTAGGTAGGGTGATTTAGTCCTACTACAAGAATCCAGGAATAATCTAGAATCCTCTTATGACTGTGCAAGATCTATAGAAAACTGCCAAAAGGGCTATACCAAGACTCATACGCCTAGAGGGGTGATTTATTCATGTTACTAGGGCTTCATTGATATTTTATAGCCTCTAGTGATCTTATGTAGCTTCCATCTTGTCTGATCTTCAAGTTCCAAAGGTTTGAATTCTGGTATGTAGGTGAGATTCCGTGAAGATGACAACTTTTGCAACTTTATCTTCAAAAGATCTTCAAGCTCCAATTCACCTAGATCTGTAGTCACACATCAAGAGAGAAAAATGTTGTTTTGTTAGGGAATAGGGGTTTACCTTGTTCAAACCCCATTTTGGTAATTAAACCTTGAAATGGAATGAAATATCATGAAGGAATGATAAATGAACAAATGCAATGTTGCAACTCACCAAACCCTTGAAATAAAGGCTGAAAACTTGTGTGAAATGGATCCAATGGATTTGAATTTTGACTTCTAATTGAATGCTTGAAACTTGACTTGAATGCTTACTTGAATCATGAAAACCTACATCACATATTTTAGCTCACAAACACACATGATTCATGAAGACTTTGACATGATGTTTGAATCTTGAATATTGCTCCAAATGCTTGATGAATTTCTCTTGAATGCTCTTGTAAATGCTCTCTTGATCATTGTATACACCTAAAAACGGTCATGGCATTTAATTAATTAAATACTAGTTATTTAATTAATATTCAACTACGTATAAATAAATTCCCAATTTATTTATATTTTTCACCCTTTTTAATTCTACAAATCTAAAATCATATTCTTCTAAATTAATTAAATAAACAAATTTCCCTAATCTTTTTTTATTTAATTAATCTTCACTAATCTCGATTAGGAATTCAAGCACATGTCTACAACTTTTTGTGCCACCTCACCAAGGTCACATGAAATTAAATAATTCTAATTTTTAATTAGAATTATCTTCAACCAATTTTAAAAGCACATGGCTTATTCCTCACACACTTCCACCAATTTTAAAATCCCATGGTCTTTTCTTCCCACACTTGAGTCTTCCATCCAAATGGCGTGTTTCCCATTGGTCAAGAGATTCTTCCATCCAAATGGCATGTTGTCTTTGGTCAAAGGGACAACATCTTGATTCTCTCCATCTCCACCATCCATTCTTCTTGTTCGAATTTGGACCGTTGATCATTGTCACCTCACTAGATGCTTAGAAAAGGCTATAAATACAACCCTTGGGCATTGTATTTTGCATCTACTTTTGAATAGAGTTATCATGCAAGAATATCGTTTGATCTTGGGAGCACTTTGGATTCTTATAATTAGTTTTTACATCATCTTTTGCATCATAGTTAGATCTTAGACTAACACTTTTCTTCATAGTTGCATTTTAGATTAGCATTTTAATAGTTTGCATTTGAGCATATGTAGAATCATATAGATTACTACCATAGTATCCACCACCATTTTTCCATTCATCATAATCATCATCATCCATTCATCATAGTAGCCATCATCATTCTTGTCATATAGTTTCATGTAGGGATTTGATTAGCTTGCATGTTTAATGCTAGTATCGTTTCTTAAGTGTCATTCTAATAGCCTTTGTGCATATAGAAATCTGAGGGCCAAAAGGTTAAAGGAATCATTAAGAATAGAGGACAATGAAAGGTTCTTGAAAGATTCGTTAAA
Source organism: Sequoia sempervirens (assembly GCA_007258455.2). Lineage (NCBI taxonomy): Eukaryota > Viridiplantae > Streptophyta > Pinopsida > Cupressales > Cupressaceae > Sequoia > Sequoia sempervirens. The sequence goes on along the minus strand of VDFB02273180.1, from coordinate 15,237 downwards.
TTGAAATTTAGAGTAGCTTCTTTTCTTTGAATCTTTAATATAATTTATTTCATTAAAGTTTGTGTTGATACTAACTTTACACATTTCACACACACACAAAATGGTGCCCATCGTGGGGCCCTGCCTCATTTTTTTTAACATTCTAGAAAATTTACATTCACAGGTTCAGACGTGAGAGTTTTGGCGTAGTTTTCCTTTGTTTTGGTGCAGTTTGCAAGAGTTTTGATGTAGTTTGCAAGACTTTTGGTGCAACTTGCAAGAGTTTTGGAATAGTTTGCAAGAGTTTTGGTGCATTTTTCAATTTCCCTAGTTTCACCAAATTTGAAGGCTAATACTTTTTGTTTTTGTTTTGCAGGTTTCCTAGATTTGTTGTCAAAGACTCAAACATAAACTGCTGACATATTGCAGGGGCTGGAAATGATTTAATTATTTCCTTTTGGTTAAGTTAGGAACATAGCTTAATTAAAAGGTTAATGAACACCATGTCTTTTGTGCTTGATGGATGGTAGGCATATGCTCTCCCTTTAACTGGGTGACCAAAAAGCTAGACCCATTCAAGTTTATCTACGAGTGTGAGTGGAGTATTTAGCATGTGTTCTCTCTTTATTCATTTGGAATAATGATCAATCGAACTATGGGTATACTTGCTTACTTTGTTTATCTTAGAGGGCCTTCCTTGTGGAAAAAATTAATCACCCAAGGGAACAACCCAACTAGTAACACACTAAAGCCAAGCGACTTCCAACTGGGATATAAATGTGGGTACTTAAACAAAGGAAAGTATCATGAGGATAGTTCTGACAAGAAGGGAAGGAATGGTCTCTCACTACATGGATTATCCCCCACAAATGGAATGTCTATACTAGAACCCTTGTTATAGTTTGGCCAAAAACCTTTATCTATTCTTTGGTGCAGCAATGGTTGTTGCAAAGGCATCCACATTATCACAGTTTTTAGTAGAGATGATCAGCTTGCCATGGGAGTTTTATGGGGGCTAGAATCTTGGTTGAACTGAGAAGTGAGTGCACTGTAAGGGGGAGCCCTTGTAGCCAAGCTTCTAAATTCATCTACTAAGAATAAGTGTGGTTGGGGTAAAACCCATGTGGAATCTACAAGAATACAATGTTTCATGGCCCTAGGATTGTAATTTTCTTGATGTGTCTTTATCAAAGTGTTTTCAAAACCAATTTCAATCATAAACATCACATGTTGAAAGTTAAAACCTTGATTCAGAAAAACATTCATCAAAACAACCAAGTCTCTAATTGGAAAATATGAAGAATCAAACAAACTTCCAAGAAACAATCTTATTCTCCCAGTTTGGGACATCTTGTAACCTTTTTGGCACAATTTGCCTCTATTTTGGCACAGTTTTCATTTGTTTTGGCACAATTTTCCTCTGTTTTGGTGAAGTTTTCCTCTATTATGGCATAGTTTACCTCTGTTTTGGTGCAATTTTCCTTTGTTTTGGTGTAGTTTGCCTATATTTTGGCACAATTTTCCTCTGTTTTAGTTCAGTTTGCAAACCACAAAACTAGTGACCTAGATTCATCTCCTATTTGACAGTTAGTCTCATCCTTGGAATCCCCAGCAGTGTTCAACCATTCCTTAAGTACAATAGAGTCTGAACATGTGCTTTATCAAATGATCTCATGAAAGATTAAAATTTGAAAGCCCAATTCCAAAGTTCTTAGTCCAAGAGAAGATCAAAAAGATCTCTCAACACTCGATGAATTTAGAGAGAGATTCATCTTCAATTTCTACAAAAGAGGCTTCAAAGAACAATCCCAACTTGTATTGATTTTACTATTGTCAAAATCCACAACTTTTCCAAAGATTTGAGTATCTTGTATCTAGGAATAAAATTTGTCTCTAGTTTCATGGTTTGAACCCAAAATTTCAAAACTTTCTCAAGTCCAAAATCATTCCTTAGGTACCTTAGAATCTAAACTTGTTAAAATTGACCTCTACAAGTGGAATTTTCCAACCTAAACGAAGATCTAACATCTCAAAGTACCAAAATCATCAAATTTATCACACCTTTGATTATTAAGCCTAGTTTCATCATTAGGATTTATCATCCTCTCATCACGAAACAAAGCTATATAGTCAAATCAAACTTAGTCTCATTAGAATTTTTCATTCTATTTGACTTAGTTGTAATCCTTGGTACTTTTCCAAAACCTAGATCAAAGTTTAGTCTAAACTATAACACTTGTATGCTCCTTCAAACAAGGTTACAAAAATGAAAACTTAATGAAAAAGGACTTGAAGATCAAAACATCAAAGAGCCAAACATTGAAACTCCAAACATTGAAATCTAGACCATTGGAGCTCCAATCATTGAGACTCAAAACACCAAAACTCAAAATAGTGAAACACAAACCACCATGGCGGAAGCTGAAGATAATCCTTTATGTGGACTCAAGAACACTGAAGGGGAAGAAATGACTAAAGAATATATCCAACATGTTGAATAAGACCCCAATTTCTACAAATGTTTGGAAAATATTTTTAAAAGAAATGGAGAAAAATACCTCCTTATGTTAGCTAAACAAGGTTCCAAATTACCAAATGACTTTTATGTGAATCAACTGAAAGCACCACCCAAAAATCCTAAAAATGATTCAGAACAAGTGGTTGCTCTAACTCACCAAGTGAAGAATCTTCAACAAAAAATCCTTGATATGCAAAGGGGAACCTCAAAATGATACTTGATCAAAGAAATTTGTCCTTATCCATTTGATCAAAGTATCCACATGATCCCCTTTCCCAAACATTGTGAACTTCCAAAGTATGACAAATACAATGGAAAAATCGTCCTAATATACCATGTAAGGGAATTTAGAACCATGAGTCTTGAATTTTCATATGAGGAAACATATTTGATGAGATTATTCCCAAGAATATTAGGTGGACATTGTCTTGAATGGTTCTCCAAACTCACCCCACCAGTTAACACCTTTGAGGAATTAGTCAACAAGTTCATCACTCAATTTTCTTACAACATCCAACATGACATCACCATGAAAGATCTTTGTAACTTGAAACAAAAGAAGGGTGAATCATTACTTGTATTCTTGCAAAAATGGAGAAGGTTATTTGCATGATACTCTCATCCCATACCTAAAAAGGAAAAGATAGAAATCTTTATTGACAACCTAAATGACAAGATGAGTTATAGATTGGAATTACAATGTCCCCCAACCTTCAAAAAAATGATTGAAAATGAGATTAAAATCGAAGAGGATTTAGTCAAGAGAGGAGTCATCAAGATATACAATGAAAACAACTCATTAAACCCCTTCAACAATTACAATGGTGTTGACAAACCCAAGTTTTGGCAACAAAACAAGAATGTTGGAAAAAATGATGGTGTAGTTGAAATTCAAAATGCAAAACCTGTATTCAACCTAACTGCAGCCACTTCCAAAAATAATTAGAATAAAAATCTGCCCAACAATCAAAGCAACAATCAAAGCAACAACCAAAGCAACAACCAAGGCAACAACCAAAATTTCAACCAAAGCAACAATCAAGGTAATGTTGGATCTAGAATATCATCATATCGAACAAATCAAAGGAGGTTCACCCCTTTGGAACAATCGTCAGAATTAACCTTAAAGGAAATTATTGAAGCTAAAGTCATAACATTACCAGAGGCAAAAAATTGGGAACCACAAGTTAGCCTCCATGTTGGAATGATGCTCACTTATGTGACTTTCATCGCAATAGGGGACATAAAACCAATGCCTGCATGCAATTGAAACACTTGATACAATATCTAATTGACAACATAATGATATTTGTAGAAGGACCTCAAACAAACAATGATCATGGTGCATTCAAGAATCCTCTATCAAACTATGAGAAATGATAGTCTTCATCATCAAATAACAAGGGCGAAAACATAAACTATGTCTATGACACCACCATTCTGCATATTGAGGTGGTTGATGATCCAACCCATGAAAAATTAGATCTTATTGCAAATGATAACTCAACCAATGATAACACCATTGAACATGAACAAAACATCATTGCAATTGAAAATAGTCACCATGATGTTGAAACTACTTCACATCAAATCAATGTTATCAAAATCAGAGAGCAACAAGACAACACACCCATCAATGCAATCACATGAGGACAAGCCAAGGTGACATTGAAAGGAGCTACCCCTTCTATGTCCAAATCAATTGATATCCCTGCCACCCAATATAACATAGTGGATCAATTGCAATATATACCCACACAAATATCCATATTAGAACTTCTCAAGATCTCACCCACTCACAAGGAAATCTTGGAACAAGATCTAGTTGTCACCATGGTACCAAACAATCTAGAGGTTTTCCAATTCCAGACTATGGTGGGACATTTGATTGCACCACACTGCTTATCCTTTTCTGACCATGTTGATATATTTATCAATAATCCACACAACGTTGCCTTACACATTGAGGTCCTAACCCACAAGCACCACGTTAAATGTGTCCTAATAGATGGAGGAGCTGGCCTGAATATCTGTACTTTGAAACTTATCCATGCACTAGGCTATTCAAAAAATGCTATTGATCCTAGGAGGAAAATCACAATAAAATCCTTTGATGAAAAAGAGAGATCTTCACAAGGATTGATAGTGCTACCTATTCAAGTGGGACCAATTTTTAGAGATATAGTATGTCGAGTGTTAGACAAAGAGTTAACCTACAACATACTCTTAGGGAGACCTTGGATTCATGACATGCAAGTAGTACCATCCACATATCACCAGTGTTTGAAGTTCTCATTCAATGGACACGAAATCGCTATTGTAGCTAACTCAAACAACCCCCGATATTTTAACACCCTCAAGACTACATAGGATACTTTTGTACCACACAATAGGGAAGCTTCAATTCATGGTTTATCAAATGATGGGAAACAACTAAATGCCTTGTCAAAATGGGTTGAGAAAAGGGACCAATCAAAGGATAAGGATATCGGTGATGCCAATCCCCCAAATAAAGAGAGTACTTCAAATCCTACTCCACAAAATTGGGAAGGTCAACTCAAATCATTGTCAAAACAAGTTTCCAAGATCCAATTGAAAGACAAAGGCATGGGGGAATACTCATTTCAGCAATCCTTATGTTTATCACAACTTTCATCTTCTCCAAAGTCATATGGGAAACCATCAACATCTAGACATCAATCATCACAACCCAATACACTCTTTGATGGCACCTTTGTGAGAGCTGACACATTAGTGGATGAGTCAGATGATAAATGGATTTTAAACTGGTTATACAAAGGAGAAGAATCATCACAAGCATCCACCTCAAGTGTACAAACAGAGTAGTATGGAAAAGGAAAGACAATCATGGAATAGATGGTATACAAGAGAAAAGGTCCTATTGGTAAAAGGAAAGAAGGCATCCTATCGTAATGCAAGCCAAGGATAAAATAGGATTGGGGTATAAAGAGGAATCAAGAGGACAAACTAGACAAGAAATTGTTGAAAGAAGACTACAAATACAAGCTAGCGATGCTCATGAAACTAATTCAAATGAATATGAGTGGGATTTACTATCTGAAGAGTCTTGTCACAATAAGGAAATTGATGTGGTCAAAAAGTATACACCCATATGTGAGGAGGGTCAAAGTTCAGGTTATAGACCACTTGAAATAGGATCACAACATATTGATGACTCTAGTGAAGATGATCAGGCTCAGAGTGAAATGGGTAATTCGGAGGAGAGTTACCTTCTAGACATCAACTTCGCTAGTGGAAAATTTGAAGAAATTACCCATGGTACATTCCAAACTAATAGATTGGGATCAAACTGAGCCATCTGATATCCCCCTTTTTCAAAAATGAAGCCATTGTCAACTCCCTCTATTCTTCCAATCCTAAAATAGATTACACCATTGAGCATCCTAACAAAGCTTCAAACCAGGAGAGTGTCAATTTTTTTAGCTGCAAAATGAATAATATAGGGAATAGATCTGATGTTGAAAACCATTCAATGGAAGTATTAGATCTTTAAAAAGTAAAAAGAAAGACATATCTAATAGTGAAAACCTCCTTGAGGCGCTGAAGGATGGAATATTTGACACACTCCTTGAACACTTTCAGGAACAATCTAAAGTATTGGTTGAACCCACCTAGTCTATCAACATCGACAATGAAGAAACAGTAAAGACAGTCCATCAAGCAGAATCCTTGACAAACCAAGAGAGACCAAACTTCATCAAATTCGTCATATAAAGACAAATCAACTTTTCTTGGTCTTATGCCAACATGCCAGGGATTGATCTAGAACTCATCATGCATCACCTATCTCTACTAGCAGGAGTAAAACTAGTCAAACAAAAATTAAGGAAAATGCATTTGCATATTGCCCTATTGGTAAAAGTAGAATTGAAGATGCTACTAGATACGGGATTTATCAGACCTATTGACTATGTCAAGTGGATATCAAGTATCGTACCTATTTCCAAACTAGACAAAAGCATCAGAATTTGCATAGATTTTAGAGATATCAACAAAGCTTTCCCAAGAGATGATTTTCCTCTACCTAACATTGACATCATCATAGACTTGACTGTTGGACATGAAATGCTCTCGCTTATGGATGGAATTTTTAGGGTACAATCAAATAAAGATAACACGTGACGATCAAGAAAAAAACAACCTTCACATGTCCTTGGGTCACTTTTTGCTAGAATGCAATGCCTTTTGGGTTGAAAAATGTTGGAGCCACATATTAGAGAGCAATGACCACCATCTTTCATGATATGATGCATACTTTCATGAAAGACTATGTAGATGATCTATTGGAAAAATCCTACACTAGAGAAGGAAACCTAGAAATTCTAGAAAAAAATTTCACCAGATTAGAGAAGTTCAATGTGAGACTAAATCCCAAGAAATGTGTATTCGATGTAACATCAGCTAAAATTTTGGGGTACATTGTTTCGGCTAAAGGCATTCAGGTAGACCCTACAAAGGTCAAAGCTATCATGGAAATGCCTCCTCTGAAAACCATCAACCAACTGAGATCCTTGCAAGGAAGATTCTAATATATCAAAAGGTTTATCGCACAATTGGCTAACAAAACTCACCCCTTCAACCACTTGCTCCATAATAATGTATCTTTTTGATGGGACAAAAAATGTGAAGGAGCCTTCAATCAATTGAAACAATATCTGATGAGTCCACTTTTCTTGATACCACCAATGGAAGGAAATCCACTTTTATTGTACATAGCAACAACTGAAATATCATTGGGAGCCTTGTTAACACAAGAGGATTCAACAGGAAAATAAAGGGCAATCTATTATATCAGCAGAACCTTAAATGGCTATGAGATCAATTACACCTTCATTGAAAAGTCCTATTTGGCAGTAGTGTTTGCTACCCAACAATTGTGACATTATATGCTCACCCATACCATCAAGTTAATAGCCAAAATAGATCCCTTGAAATACCTTCTTAGCAAAGCTAATCTAACTGGAAGATTGGCTAAGTGGGTATGATGTTGAGTGAATTTGACATCTAATATGTTGAGACAAAGGCAATCAAAGGACAATCAATTGTGGATCAGTTAGCTAAAGCACCATTACAAAACAATCATCCAATAAACATTGATTTTCTAGATGTTGATGTCCTAATAGTGTCCACACAACAATGGGTCTTTTGCTTTGATGGTTCTTATACACAACATGAATCAGGAGCTAGAATCTTGTTTATCTCACCACAAGGACATACCATTCCCAATTCCTATAGACTGATGTTCCCTTGCACCAACAATACAACCGAATACAAAGCCTTGATCATTGGAATCAAAGTAGCAATTGACTAGAAGATCACAGCGTTCATGTCTATGGGAATTCACAACTAGTCACTAATTAGGTAAATGATGACTATCAAACAAAGGATGACAATTTGATGCCCTACAAAAGGATTGTTGATGACTTCAAAAAGTACTTTATGGAAATAAGATTTAAGCAGATTCCTCAAAGTGACAAAAAATCCACTGTTGCCATGGCGATCATTGCTTCTCTCTTGTAGATTCCAAAGAAACAAGATCGTTATGAGTTCATGGTGGAACAACTGTTCAACCCATCTTATGACAACCCTAAGTCCCAAGTTATCTACCATCTAGCTGAGGCTGACACTTCCCACTATGGAAAAATCTATACATACCTAAAAGATAACACCCTCCCTCCTGACCTATCCTGCAAGAAAAAATGAAACTTCATTCGCCAAACTGCCTGACACACCCTTATCATGGATGTCCTCTATTGACAAGATCTTTACGGAACTCTTCTCTGATGTTTGGAACATGACGAGTCTAAAACAACTGTTCTCACCTAGAAATTGCACCCTATGCACAGTGATGGAAATTGAGCTTTCTAGAGACACATGGGATCATTTCAAGGCTCTGGGTCACCTAAATTTGAAATGAATCTTCAGAGAAGGCTGGCTTCCTTTGGGTATCACCTAACCTATCAATTGTGTAAGGGTAAAAGGAGAAGGAGTACATATAAATGAAAATAAACTATGGTGATACACCGAATTGATGAAGAATTATGAAATGAAAACAAGATGAACATACACTAGGAAACTTAATTTCAACCTTTTCACGAACTCAACACAATCTTCTTTATATTTTTGCATCAATCTTAATAGGCTCGATCTACATACACATCTTAGGAAGGAAAGTAAAATTTCATAGTCTTAAGGTATGAGTGTAGACTTATAAAACACAATTAAAGACTTTGCATAATCAAAAGAGAAATACAAAAATGAGAGTAGTACAAACATGAATAGTAGCTTCCAAGGTAAACTCTATGTTGCATTCCAGATTCCAGTTGAGTTAGAAAACATACATTTAGTTGATAAAGGATCAATAAGAATCACTAACTCTTCAGAGTGTATAATCCGAACTATTTACAAAAAAGGAAAAAATGTCGTATATATCAAAATGTGTCGGCCCCTTAGGGTTTACAAAATATTAGTCATTGGGATAGATCTCTCCTTAGATATTTTGATTGAATTTAATGTTGCACCCTGCATGTCCATGTCGGTGTGAAGAGTCACCTCCAGGAGTGATCTTCTTTAAATATTTCTACAAACATGCATTTACTTCCTGGCATCGTGTCTGCCTTGAACCTCTTCAGCTGAGCTGCCTTCAATGCTCCTAAGCTCAGAACAGATACACGTTGCTTTTCATCCTGTTGATCTTCTTCATCTAGTTCCACTGCCAATGATTCACTCGTAGCCTTCTCCAATTGGTTGAGCATACTTCACGTAGATTCTTTGGGCAGTCAAAGGTGATTCGAATGGCATCGCATGTCAGTGAGACACTAATCATGTCTCCCCAATGCGATTATGTCATTCTTATCAATTATCGACATAGCACAAGACAGTTAGTGAGACCTTTTGGCGATCCGCAAAAGTCATATCGAGCTCACAAAACCTATCAACAAGACTACATTCTTTCAAAAAAACCACATGGCGAAGTCCTTCTCTCTCGGCGAGCTCCCCTGATAGCATTCTCCCATTGCTGAGACATCAGGTCGGCAAGACATCTTACTGAAACCATTCCATTCGTTCAGAGTCTCCCCAAGTTCTTTCTATTTCCCCAAGCTCGGGCCCTATTGCCTTCGGCGTGACTTCCTTTGCTAAAACCTTATGGCAAAGGCATGATTCTTTGTCGAGCTTTTCATTTCTTTTGGAAAGAGCCCACTTGGTCGGTGAGACATCTCCTAATCGCCGAGACCTCATGGAGATGAAATCTTGCTTTGTCGATACCGCTTCATTCATTGAGACTCTGATGGATTGGCAAGACCTATGTCGATATTACCTCATGTCAGCGAGACCTTTTTGGTCAATGAGACATTATACCGACTGAATCTTTCCTTCACCGAGCCCTGAGCACTTCGGGAGACCAACAGCCATCGGTGAGACATCTCACCGAGTTCATTTCACTTCGGCTAGACTTTATCTCCTCGGCATGACATCACTCTGAATCCCCTGTACTCTCAGTGAGACACCATACTTATCGGCTAGACCTCCTGCCGAAGGAAAAATTATCGTTGAACTAAAACTTTGGTGGGGCCAACTTCCTTCAGGAAGACCTATGGTGATATCTCTTCTGTGTCACCGAGACTCTAGCACGTCAGCCATACTTTATGCCGAAGGCATAACCTTTTGCCGATCTTTTCATTTCCGGGAGACCCTCGAGCTTCGACCAGACCTTTTAGCGAGCAGCCCCATTCTATCTGAGCTCCTATCATTTTGTTTCCAAGACATTCCCAGGTTGTCAAGAATTTATAGCGAGGTCCATTAGTCATACCGATACCTGCTTCCATTGCTGAGACCACACCATGTCGGCAAGACATTACCCTGATGGCTAAAAACTACACCGATGTTAAATATGTCGAGGAGACCTCCTGCATTCGGTGAGACATTCTAGCGAAGGCGCCAACCTTTTCTGAGAGCCCATCCTTCTTGTTGGGGAGACTTGACTATATCGGTAAGACCATTTGCCGAGGGCAGAACCCTATATCGAATGTGTCATCCCCTCGGCAATACACTTGTCATCAGGGAGACTCCTGCCAAATTCATTACTGTCGCCGAAACATCGGCCCGTCGATCAGACATTCACTTGAGATGATTTTATTTCCCCGATGCAACCATTTCCTCTGGATGATGCCTTCATTCAGCGAGATCCCTTTTAGTCGGCAAGACATCCTAAAGGTCTTGGCGACTCTATCCTTAGAGGATTTTCATGCCGAACTTGAACTAGGCTGGCTTCCAAACTGAGTTCCATGTGACCTAGCATCAGATTCATGATTTTTCCCTTGTGTGAATGCTCCATTTGGCCTCCTCGAACCGTTACTTGATTTATCCTACCTGATTGAGCCTATGGGTGAAAATTAGGTAACAACAACTTTACAGGAAGTACATGAAAGTGTTTGTGGAATTCATTCGAGTGGTTTAACCCTAGCTAAGAAATTCCTTCATCTGGGATATTACTAGTCGACTATGGAGAGGGATTCTTTTCAAATCATCAAGAAATGCCAAAAGTGTCAGATTCATGGCAATCTCATCCATGCACTAGTGCAATAACTTCACCCTTTTGCATCAACATGTCCCTTTTGTTAGTGGGGATTGGACCTCATAGGAAATATTCATCCATCTTCATCAAATGGACACAAGTTCATTATCATAGCCATTGAGTATTTCATGAAATGGATTGAAGTTGCCCCTCTAACCACCATCACAGGAGAAAAAATATCCTCCTTCATCCTGAACTACATCACTTGTGGATATGGCATCCCTCAATCTAACATCACTAACAATGGTAGAACTTTCAAAAATAAAGACATTGAAGAACTTTGTGAGAAATTTCACATCCAACATTGGTTTCCTACACCATATATGTACTTAGATGCTCAAAATAGTTGAGAGTAGTATTGAGATTGGTCGATCTTTGGGAAGGTCCAATGCTTCACTTTTTTATCTCTCCCTGTAGATAGAGGTAGAGATGAATATCAAATGAGAGAGGAAAAGGGATAAAAATAGATAGAGATATAGAGAGAGATAGAGGGAGAAATAAATATATAGGGAGATAGGGAGATAGAGGGGGGATATATATATAGAGAGAGAGAGATGGCAAGATATAGATATAGAGAGAGAGATGGCAAGAAATAGATATAGAGAGAGGGGAGAGAGAGAGAGAGAGAGAGAGAGATAAGTAGAGAAATACAAATAGAGATGGAGAGGGAGATAGAAATAGCGGGAGATAGAGAGAAAGAGAGAGGGAGAGATAGATAAATGGGAAGAGAAAGACATATATATAGAGATATATGGGAAGATAAAGGGACAAATAGATTGAGATATGAAGATAGATAGGGGTATAGGGAGGGAGCAAGAGAGGGAGAGATGGGGAGAGATAGAGAGAGGGAGGGAGAAAGGGAGAGAGATATGTAGAGGAGGGAGAGATAGAAGATGGGGAAGAGAAAGATATATGTAGAGAGGGGAGAGAGGGAGAGCGAGAGGGGGAGGCTAATATAGAGAGATAGATAGAGATGGGAAAAGAGATAGGGAGATAGATGCATAGGGAGATATACGTATAGAAGTATATGGATAGAAAGAGATAGAGAGATGAGAGAGGGAGATTGAGTAGTATATGGATAGAAAGAGATAGAGAGACGAGTGAGAGGGAGATTGATCGAGAAATAAAGATAAATATATAGAGTAGAAGAGATGGAGTGAGTAAGATAGAGAGAGGGAGACATTTCTAGAGATAGGAAGTGAGATGGATGGGTAGAGAGAGGGAGACATTTCTACAGATGGAGGGGGAGGGAGGAATATAGAGGTAGAGATGAATATAGAGTGGGAGAGGAAGAGAGAAAAATTGATAGAGGTAGAGTTGAATATAGAATGAGGAAGAGGGAGAAAAATAAATAGAGATATGGATAGAGAGATAAGTAGAGAAAGAAAAATAGAAATGGAGAGGAAGATAGAAATGAAGGGAGAGAGAGAGAGAGAGGGGGGAGAGATAAATGGGAAGAGAAAGGGACAAAGAGGTTGACATATGAAGATAGATAGGGGTATAGGGAGAGATCTCAGATGGGAAGAGATACAAAGAGGGAGGGAGAAAGGGAGAGAGATAGGTAGAGGAGGGAGAGAGAATATGGGGAAGAGAGAGACATAAAGTTAAGATGTGTCAATATTTAAGAATCCAAGTGTTTATTCTGAAATTCTTTCAAACATTGTTAAATTTTTAGTTATGTTCAAGTATAATTGTTAGATCAAAAAATGACCTTTCAGTTGGCACAAAATTATAGGTGACATAAAGTTTTCAACCAGATTGATGAGCATATATCCAATATTTCAATACAATTTTATATCCTGCCTATAGAAATTTATATTTATTCACATATTCCACCCAAACTCAATCTCTCCAAGTGAGGTGTAGGCAAGTATATATGCAATATGTGATGTTTCTGCTAGATGATACTTACAATGATCTCCACCAAGCATGCTTGTAAACTCATTACAATGATGTAAAATATTTTCTTCCATGACGATATTGTTAGCTACATTCTTCCTTAATGACATCTTTAGCTACTTTAAATTAGACTTTAGAATCATCATCCAAGGTTGGGATATGATACAGGAAGAGATCCTTCTTTTCTTCTCTTTTTGTCTTCATTTTCCTCCATGAGCATGTTTTCCCAAGAGGAAACCAAGGAAACCTTGATGGTGTCAATAGTATCATAAGTTTTTCCATAATCATCTTCAATCTTCATATTATGTTTCTTTGCCTTCTAATTTTGCATGTTAAATGAAAAAACTTGGTTTTACACCTTATTTAAGTCATTTAATGCTTGATTTTTGTCTCCAATAGATTTATTTAAAACTATAGACACCATCCAATTGAATTATGAGATTTTTCTTTTCTTCTATTAGGATGTAAGAAAAATCATTTGAGAGGTCTTTTTGGATCTTAGCCATTGTACTTTCAAGGAGATCCTTTCTTTGAAAAGGTTTCTAAAGACTTGGATATTCCACTCTCTTAGTCTGATTTTTATGAATTTTAACTTTCTATTGAATATGCACATCTTAGTGCAATGATCAACTATTTGTGTGAGCCAAGAGTCAATGACAACCATTTCAACGTTTGAGTTTTCCATCTACACTTTTTCAAACCTGAAAGACACTCTTCTAGGGAATTTGTCCTTGTCTATGAGCCTATAATCCAAACCAGCTTCAAATAGGGTTAAAATTAGGGCTCAAATAGCTTTATGGTTGGGGTTAAGCTTCAATTTGGGTTAAGGTTCAAATGATTAAAAATAAGCATCTTCAGAAGAAGGATATCTCTCAGCGTACTTTACATATATTTTTAAAATATAGGTATGCTAGTGATAATACCCAGTCTCACCACATATTTATACTATATATTGTAAATAAACTATCCAAATGTAAATAAAGAAAAAACCAAATGTTGATAAAAAATGGACCCATACTTGAACACATGAGAACCTCTAAATGTTATATGAAAAAAACATAAATACATTCATGAAGAAGTGAAATAAGTTTTTTTTTGTTTCAAATAAAATATTACAACTCTCCACTAGATAAGTATATCATTTAAAAAATAAAATGCTCATTTAATAAAATAAGACACTCATTGAAACAAGTATTGTTATCATAGTGAAAAAATATTGTTCTTATGTGTACAACAATTGGGGTAGCAATGTACAAGCATTGGATAATTTTATATTAATAGCTTATCCTATCACAAATATAAAAGGTGAGCACAATAAATAACATGTATTTTCCCATTAAATGTGAAGGATTTCCAAAAAGTTTTAGTGTTCAACTATTGGTCCATTTTTGTTTAGTATAAGTTTTATTTTAAATCGTTATGTGTTGTTTTTATAACAACAAATAGATTTTTTGTGTTCAACTATTAGTCCATATGTGTTAAATATAAAAGGTAGATATATCAAATATTTATGTTTATCGATAAGTATTTGGTCCACTTAGCTTGTATATTAATTTTAATTTAAATAAAAATATCATATTCTACAAGAAAAAAATGATATTTTTTTGGTTCAACTATTGGGGTTCCATGATTGAGTTTTGGTCGAACCTTTAAAAAGTAAAATTTTAGCACTTCTCAAAAGATATGCCAATGTGGCGAGTTGCATGATGAGTCGCACCTCCAAACCTTAGTTATAGATAAATAAGAGACCATTCTACATTTCAAAAAAAAAATGAAGGTTCTACGATATTCTAGTCAATTGCTACATGCTGCGAAAGTTAGCCTGCACGACTACTAGGCCCTCTCCCCTAAAGGAATAAGGGGACATCACTAGGTTGACGACAAACAATGACATAAGTTGTTTTAATGAGGGAACACAGAGACCAACAAAAGAATTAAGAAAAATAAAGTCATGGGAAATAAAACAATAAAACAAAAGGGGCCCAACCTAGACAAAGCGATGGGGCTTAAGTCATTTTAAAGCCTTCCCAAAAAGTAACAGCCAAATAGATCCATCCAAGGTGTAAGATGAACACTAGGGTTTTACATGAAGACGAAGGTAAAAGACCAACCTTATGCTTTTCCCAAACACCATAGATGACTAGAGACACAAGGCAAGATAAAATAGAACACAAAGAACAAAACTTTGAAGTTCCATCACTACCCATAACCCTAAACCCTTAAA
>VDFB02273179.1:0-28061 GCA_007258455.2 Sequoia sempervirens | reverse complement strand
GGCAGCTACCTTCATTTGATATTAAAGGAATAATCTTTAACTTTTGTTGCTTTTAACCAAAAAGAAAATAAAGGTAGGGGCTTTTAACTAGAAATATTTAAAGGTATTTAACAACTTCATAGAATAAAACTGAAAAATACTTCACAATTAGAATGAAATCAAAAATCACCACAAAACCCTTATTCACAAATAAAATATACTAAATTGATGTAACAAGTTGAAATATCTATTATCCCAATCATAGATTAAACACTGGTAGAAAATTCAACATAAGAAAAACATATTCATACACCATAATTCAAAGATTATGAATGCACAAATTCCACCATTGTCTTCTATATCAAAATAATAGACAACAAATATTCAGATAACTAAGTTTTGCTCTAATGAGAAAATCAAAATTTCCCCAAAATATCCTAAGCATATCATTTGAATCCATATTTAAAGCATAAATAGATTGTCTTGGTAACAGTTTCTTGAAAGTAACTACACCAAATAATTAAAAGAGTTTTAAACTTAAAGAGCCAAAATAAAGAAAGTATCATGGAATACTAAAAATTAATTATGCATCATCTCCCGCCGCTTCAGCTTCTTCATCCTCCATATTTTTGATAGCTTCTTGTTGTAACTACTTCTCTTGTGCCTTAATCCTAGTTTTGTAATCCATGTACTTGGAAATAATTGCAAGAAATTCCTTACTTCCTGGAGTAGCGGTAATTTGTAGTCTGGTTCTTACTTTGGTTAAAGCTACTTCAGACTCATTCAATGTGTCAAACCTCCTATCGCTTATGTTTTAAAGGAATTGAGATAAACCTGTAGTCTATTGAGCTTCGAGTAAGATTCTTTAGTCATGGTGATAGGATCAACCATCTCCTTGTTGAATATTTCTTTAAATTTTAGAAAAACCTTCTTTGAGTCTAGAATTCTTTCATCAAATTCGTCAAATATATCCACCTTTAAGTCATGACAATTTCCCTTTATCTCCACTAGCATGTCCAGGTATCTCTCAAGTACTACAAAAATCTCTTTTACCAAAGTGTCATAGATACTCAATTTCCACTCTAATACATTGGGCCATGATGGATCTAACTCCTTTGGATCCCTTACGATTTTCTCATTAATCAATTTCATATGATCCATGGAAATCAACTCTTTCCTATGAGAACACATAGAGACTAGTCTGATCTTTTTTTATTTTTCGTAGCTCTATCATCAACTCTTTCCTTTTGTCAACCATTTGAGTGTAGAAAAGTATAGACTTACTGATCAAGAGGATAGTTTCTTTGAGAATATCATCAATCCATTCATTGACATTTTTGGAATAGCTCAGACTCTTTTTGATCATTTGCACTGTGGACTCATTAATGATTCATGCTTGAGAACTTGTGGCTCCACTGGATATAGAAGAAGGAACTATAGAAGAAATAATGTTCTTCAAATCGAGAACCTGGGATTGCAATGCCACTTTTTTTTTCCTTTCCTCTTTTACCCGCTTGATCAAAGCATTGACTGAATAGTTCGCATGATATATATCACCTTCAAGTGTCTGGGGTCCCATATCAACATGTGTGACTTTATAATCAGCTACTGTTATCTCATTCTCATTCAGATCTTTTATGGGATCAGCAATTTCCAACACCTGATTACCAAAACTAGGATTAGTCAATATTCTTGACATCTTCTGAGCTTTCTTTGGTCTTGAAGAAGTTTGGAGCAGCTTTGTAACTATATCTACTCCAACTGTTGTTGTAGGAGTGT
Source organism: Sequoia sempervirens (assembly GCA_007258455.2). Lineage (NCBI taxonomy): Eukaryota > Viridiplantae > Streptophyta > Pinopsida > Cupressales > Cupressaceae > Sequoia > Sequoia sempervirens. The sequence continues at coordinate 26,303 of VDFB02273179.1, read as the reverse complement.
ACTTCCTCTTTTTCTCTACTACTTTCCTCAACCATATTGGAGAAGCTTCAATAAAAGTAGAATTCTTATTCTCTAGTGTGATTTCTCTAGTTTCAGCAGGAGTAATAGGTATATTTTCCACTGGGGAAGAGAGCACCTAGGATAATGGAGAGGAAAAAATATTATCTTCAACAATTTTGCTGAAAATAGTGTCTAAATCCTCAAACTTTGAGTTTTGTTTAGTGGCCTTCTTTTGAAGTAGGATAGACTATCTTGTTCACACACTAATTTTGGTTTTTAACTAACTCTTCACGTTTCCTCCCCATTAAACCTAGACTATGAATTGGTGGAAGATCTTGTAGCCATTCTCCTTGAGGATATGCAATTGTAATTGTCGAGGAGCTCGCATTCATTTTTTGAAGGCTTTGGTTTTGAGTAGAACCTACCACTTGTTTCCATTTTCATTCCAACCAATCTTGGAGTTTTCTGGCCCCATGAATGGGGTAGCTCATATATGTTCATATCAAAGGAGCTTCATTTCATTCAGTTAACCTAGGGATCGACTTATCAGAACAAATTCTCATATTTAGGGTCAATGACCAGCAGATCATCAATTGTACCCTAAAGAATTTGGAAAGAGTAGACCAAAATCTTGTATCATTCAAGGGCCAATCTCATGTAATCTCTTATTAGAACTTCTTTCATTAGGACAATCCTCCCAAAATTCCTCAATAGCAGGCTAATGTTGATATGAATTTCCTCTATATAAATTTCACTTAACAAAACCCTTGTTGTCAAAATTATCCCTCATAAATAAATGTTGGAGGTTATATTCTTTGGGAAGACCTTCAACACATTTGGCCATTTGATTATTTTTGCATGTGAAAGATGGAGTTGTCAATGGGGAAGGATACCCCTATTTCCCCATATTCAATTATTTCACGTTCACCACAACCATTTGTCTACAAACCTCAAGGAACACTAACAAATCTTTAGGATATTTGGGTAATTTTAGTGGGGCTTTCTCAAAACCTCTTATCCACAAATAGGAAAATCTATCAAACTGAATATTAAAACTTCCAAATTCTGACATGAGAAACATTCAATCAGAAGAAAAACATACTTTAGGATTCTCATCTAATTTCCTTGCAACTTCCATTAAGAATGCATCATTAACAAGGGAAAAATATCCCATTCTAAATTGCTTAGTAAATTGTGGATAACACTTATACACAGGCATGCCAGAAGTTGGGGGTATTTGTGGTTTCAATGTCGACCAAAATGACCTTTGACTAGCTATAATATATGTTAGGAAAGAACACAGATGAAAAGTAGTTGTTTTCTAAAAATTGACCAATTGTTCATTTAAATGGAAGCAAATTATCTTGGCCCAATTAATGTATACATTTTCATCACAGAAATCCAAAATAAATTGACACATCCAATCCTTGAAGGACTCAATTTGTGCACTCCCAACAATACGATGCAATAGAGCAATAGCATCTGTAATTTCTCCTTTGAAATGCATTCTTTTGAGTTTAGCAGGTAGTTGTGACTTACCTCTTTTTTATTTATTTCAACCACCCTTTGGCCATAGAATTCTTGCACCAACTCTTGTGACATACATATCCTTCATGGGAGTTCTCTCAGGGATCTTTAGTGCATGAGAAACAGTTGTAGGAGAAATTCTAGCAACAATAGTCTTGTCCACGACTTTGATTTCCTATTTCTATGGAATATATCTTCTTGCACATACACCTATTAGGTCCACACTCAGAATGGCTTTTGGAAAATCCTTGACATGAACTAATCCACATTCTAATAATTTTGTGTCAATAGCAGTTCTTTTATGACATTCTAGGCTCTCTGAGAATTCTTTTAACTTAAAAGATCCCAGCTCTATGTCCTTCACGCTAAGCCAACAATTGTCAATTCTAGACTGCATGAGCTCATAGTACACAGAAAATAAATTGTATGTCTAAAGAAATAGTTGCAAATGATAGAGGTGCTATTGCAAGCTCAAGGAAATAATTTTTCACCACCTTAAGTTATGCAAATGATAGGACGTGCGTTTGTTGATGAATTAATATGGTGCTTTATTTAAATCCTCGGTAAAGCAAACCCTAGGATTTGTGTGCTTTGCAAAACTCCTTGATAAGACATCTCCAAGTTGTACCGTATACCTCATTAAATGCATAGGTCATGGCTCGAAATATGCGGGTGCACAACATGTTACCTTGTTGCTAAAGATTAGAATTCTACAACCTAAAGTTGAGAGTTACAAAGTTATGAAAACCTCCGCCTCCCCGACTTCATAATGAACTGACTCACTTGACGCCACTAAAGAACAAATCGAGTTACCAGGAAGTTAGGAGAAACACAAACCCGACAACAAAGTTAAAAACACACAGTGCCAACAACTTAGGTTTCAAAACTCATAAAATGCATGACAAGAGGTTAGGAATTTAGAGGAACCGGTGACCGAGATTAAAATGAAGGCAAAAACTTTAGCCTTGGGCAGAAAATAAAAGATTGAAGACCAAGAAGGACAGAATTTCAAGGGATATGATACATAATATAACTACAGGTAACAATAATAAAGGCTCTATAGTACATGGTGACTCTCAAGGGAAATGAGCTTTTGTGTTTTTAACCTATATGTAGAAATACCTTTTCCATTAGGAATAGAGTGAATGTGTTCTAGAAATGAAGAAAAAACTCGGCCTATCAAGAATGAACCTTCATTCTATAGGTATCAATGAAAAAGTTAGCATGAATATTTCCATTGAATATACAAAAAATTACAGTAAAGATTCATGTAGAACAAACTAATATAAACTACCTACCACTATCATTATGCTGAAAATTTTGAAGACAGTTGTTTCCGGTGCAGCAAATAATCACAAAGGTCATGGCTCGTGCCTAGTGGAGATGCATATGAAGCGATGAAAATAAATAATATTATTATTTTAAAATGCATTATATTTGTAATATTTTCTGAACACGGCTGGAATCACATGCTCGATAAATCATTTTAAAATATTTTTGATTAAAATTTTTACATCTAAACTTTGTAATAAATGAAAAATATTTACTTTGTATAAAAAATTATAGCTTTTGATTTGTTCAAAGCTGTTATAATTTTTTGGATGCAATAATATCCACCGAAGGCAGAGAAAACAATTTAGCTCCCTAAATAGGAGAACAAACAACACTTTAGTTTCAAACGACGCAATAATATCTACCGAAGGGAGAAAAATCAGTTGCAGGCCTTAGAAACGCAGAACGGCCCATAATAGAGACGTTTCCTGTAGCCCACCACGGAGGATATCGATATGTTAACGAAGGACAGCCTGTGTTTCTTTATAATGCTGACAATTGCGAGGGTGAAGTACATACTAAACTTGATGTCAGTACAACTGACTGCACTGGTTTTGGGTGGAATAGCGTCTCCATTTATTGCGGATAATGTATGCTTTATCTAAAATACATGATTAACAACTATTGCTATCCAAGGATGATAATTGTTATGAATAAAGAGACGGCTTTGTGTCTTTCGTTGTGTCTATTAGAAGAGGAGTTAAGTCAGGATTTTTATCTGGTGTAGTTTGGTAAATTTAGTAAGATTTGTGTTTGGTCCATAAGATTGAGATGCATTCTTACAGTTAAATCTATTAGGATTTGTATCTGGCCTTATGATTGACCTTTCATATCGTATGTATGCCACCTTTATGATTGAAGGCTTCGTTTAATGTTTATTAGTTCTGGTGATACAATTGATTCATTTTCCTTTCTATTAAATTTAAATAAAAATGATAATATTGATTAACTTCATAAATGCATGTTGACTAGGCACTTGAAAAAATTAAAATAAAAAGCTAGACAAAATCTAAACAAACCAAACATGGAAAAAAAATCAAATTGTAGAGACAATAGTCTACTATTCCTTATATTGAGACCAAAACATTCTTTTGTAAAATAATTCATTATTTGAAAAATATTTCTTCATTTGCACCATTGATTACACTCTAACACTAACACTAGACTATTTGAGCCTTATTTTATAGATGACAATAAGTATTAGAATACAATCAAGGATAATGATACTATAATTAATCCAATGAAAAACACTATATTGAAAGGCATGCTTGGTCTCACGTAATAATTTGATATGAACAATTATTAGACTAATAAACCCATTGATTTCTATGGAAAAATCAATAGAGTCATGTAACCTTACAAACATGTGAGATCCTAAGAATGTTCTCTTACAAAGGAAATTTTTTGAGGAGGAGGAGCAAGGGATATTCTTAAGCATTTGAATAACTTCAAGATGCTATACCATTTAAAAATTACGATAACAAGATCTATGATGCCTCCATAAATCAAAAAGTGGTTAAAATATAAACCAAGACATGAGAGTTTTTTAGCAATATTTCTACAAGTTTGTGTTTGTTTTTCTCTTTGTTAATAGGTTTACTCTGAAGCAAGAGTATCCTAGAACATTTCCAATTACATCAGGAGAGTTGGTTAGAGAAATTGTCTCCAAGTGGTCACATGTTCAAACACAGTGACTCTTATTTTTTATTCAAGTTTAAGAAATATTTTAAACTTAATGGAAATTACCAAAATATTCATATTGAAGTGTTCAAATATAAAATATAATCTCATGCAATAGAAGTCATAATTTTTGAAAATAGTGATGTTGATTTTAAGTTTAGCATACATTGTATCATAGTTTTTTTCCTTTTTTCTTTGTAATGGATGTAGTTTGGTTAAAGCTAACACATCATTTTCTTACATGGGTAATTTCATGCATATTTTACATTTTTATGAGTCTTTTTTAATTTCTACTTTCATATCTAGGTTTTAAAGCTTAGGGGTCAAAATGAAAGTTGAAGGACTTGACACAAGATGGAGGAACACTCACATTCATAAATAGATTCTCACCTATAGTATAGGTTTCTTTATAGATAGTTTTGGTACGAGTACATGGCTTTTTCTTTTTTGTATAGTTGTAGGTATAAAATTTTACTTTTTATTTGATGTTTTAGCTCACTATGTTTAGTGTCAATTTTGTTATTTTTACTTTTGTTTTCCACTTTCTTGGAATTCATGTAGATTATAGGTTTTCTAGGAGGTAATTCATTTTCTGTAGAAATTCTTTGTGATCTCTTTACAATTGGCATTCCTTTGATATCATGTTTTATCTTTATATTGTGATAAGTGAAAACTAATAAGGATGTTGATCATTTGTTTGGGAAATGAAATAAAAAAAAGGACTATTGTATTATCAGAGGCATGCTTTATTCTGATTGAATGTGTTAGTTATAATATCATCAAGCCAAGAATGAACTTGATGTAGAAATTGAAATGAAATGCTCATTAATCTATTAAGTGAATAAATAGCTACTAGGAGGATGTGTAAAAAATTCAGCATAAGCTAACTAATGCTAGGGGATTATAGGACCATCTTGTAGAGTAACAAGGTGTACTGTAGGAAATTGTATACCCTTTACAATTGTAGAGTAGAAAAATTTATCCCTTCACATTTTCACACTTGTTTGGGCCCTTTGTGTGAAAATTAGATTCATTTATGCTTTAATTGGTCCTATTTTACATCCATAAGCCTTATTAAATGCAATTTTTTTAGGATAATCTTGATATTTAACTAATGGAAAATCATAATTTAAGGTTTAAGGTTATGTATTGTAGATCTAGTGATTTGGGACTCCTATGCCTCCTTGAGGGTATGGGTCCGACCTAGGTCTTGGGACTTGATTTTAAATATTGTATTGAACTTAACACTTCCTGGAATTTGTGTCATGGGTTTAAGCCAGTAGGACTCATACACCCAACCTAGCATATGAATCTTGCTTTAATTAGTACATATTTTAAATCAAATTCTTGGTGGGAAATATTTTATTATCCTAGATCTAATGTTGGCTTGTAGTGTTGTAATTTGAGAATTTTTCCAAAAACAAGTATAAATATAAGGCTATTTAACATAATTTCATCTAAGAAATCTTAAGGAGAACAAGATAGCAAGTTTTCAAGTCATCTAAGAAATTCAAGAGAGAATTCCTAAGAAAATTTTATGAGATTAAGATACTTCAAGAGCATTAATTCAAGATTCAAGCATCGTGTCAAAGTCTCCATGCATCATGTGTTTTTGTGAGCTAACATGTTGACGTAGCATTTGTGATCCAAGTTCAAGAATTCAACGCCATATCAAGTTTCATGATCAAAATCTACATCTATTGAAGCCAATTCATACAAGCTACAAATATTCACTCCAAGGATTCAACAAGGCTTGGTGATACGTTAGATTCATTTGTCTATTCATCATCCCTCTATGTTATTTCAATTAATTTCAAAGTTTAATTACACAAATGGGGTCTAACTGAAGTAAAGCCCCATCCACTAACAAAACAATATTCATTTCTCTCTTGTGATGTGTATTTTGAAGATTTAGGTGAATGCGACTCACTCTCTGAACCTAGTGATTTAGTCTCGGTAGAGCCTTTCGATAGTGTCAAATCCAAGTTCAGAAGATTTGAAAAGATCCTAAGAAATCCTATAGCATGACTCATACACCCAACGTAGAATTTTTGTCTCGTTATAGTTTTTGATCACTGTTCAATAGATCCTGATCAACTCTCAAAGAATCCCAGATCCTACCTTGAAAAACCTAGAGTGGGACTAAATTGCCCAACCATGCATATTAGTGCTAGTGCAATCTAAAATAGTAGTCTCCAAGATTTATAAATCTTCTTTTGACCTCTCCACTCCTTCAAGTTATTTTTTCTTTCATTTTGTTTATTAATCTCATTTCATGTTTTCAAATTTCTAGGATTTTGTACATAAGTGTTTCATTTCTCATTTGAAACTTCATTTAAATGGTGAACCCCCATCCAATCACATTAGGAAACCCCTAGTTCACCCCTCAATTTAGTCACTTGTTTGAGGGATCTTAGTTTCCTAATGAACTAAAGCACGAAATAGGTTCTAAGTTTCATCTCCTATAAGGTGGACACCCATTTTCCATGGTTCATTTTGGTGAACCTGACCTTTGGACCCTTGAATTTATTATTTGGAGAACATTGTAGTCCTAGATCTATATTACACTAACATTATATTAGATTTTCATTAGTTGAATTGCATTTAGGGATTCTAAGTCTTGCATTAGTGAAAGTGCATATAGGTTGAATTTTTGTATCTTGCATCATTCAATGTCATTGGAAATATATAATTTCAAATAGTCAATTAAGCATACAATCTAGATACATTAAAATCAACTTATAATTTTTTGATCTTGGCTTAAAAATCCTAATTTGGAACTCATTCAACCACCTAGGTGATTTAGTCCTTGAATAGGTCTTTTCTCCAAATTCTTGGGTATTATGTGCTCTCTATTTTTTACTATTTGAACCTATCAAAAACCCTAAGTGGGACTCATATTCCCATCTAGGCAAGTGATTCCTTGGAGGCCTACAAAACCCAATTTTTTTGAGCTTTCTGGTGATTTTATGTACTTCCTAGGCTTGCTAGTAACCTACTCTATTAGTTTGGAAAGCTTTGATAATTTATGTTTCATGTATCTAGGTCTAATCGTCCATTTATTGTAGTCATTTTTAAAAATCATTCACAAACTCATTTCAGTAGTGAAAATCTTCAAATATGTAGGACATTTGTTTACATTTTTAAGCATTACTTAAATTAGATAGCTTACTTTTTCATGTTATCATTTTTTCTTTTAAGATATGTGGTTTTGAAATGGTTAAGAATGGATTATATAAGTACAACATCCACTCCTATGAGTTTAATTTGAAGTACAACAATGAGGTTATCGAGAAACATGTTATCCATCCTCCCACCATCTTTCCTAGTTATGAAAACATCTTAGAGCAAGAGAAACAAACCATTGACACAATCCTTAAAATCACATTGCATATCACTCACTCAAACCCTACTAGCTCTCCCGTTTGTGAGGATGATATGATACAAGAGGATACAAGCATAAATAACCATGAAAACCATAATTTTTCTTCTCCCAATACTTCTCCTATTGGTGATGAAGGTATCTTGGTGAAAGAAGATATAATCATTGAAAATCATGAAATTCCTATTTTTCCCTCTCCTCCCCCCCTTGGGAAAATAGTATGACACAAGAAGATGAGATCATTAAAACATTCCTCAACATTACTCTTCTTAATCTCTATTCATCTCCTAACACCACCCCTACTTATGAGAATGCTTTAGTGAATGAGGATACAATCATGAACAATCATGAAAATACATTTGTCAAGAGATCCAATGATTGAGAACTATGACAATCCTACCTTTCCTACTTAGGAAGATATTATAGGAAATGAGGATGTAACTATAGATAACCATGATAACCACATTTTTTATTCTCTTAATATCTTTCCTAGTTGTAAATAAGATAGACTGGTGTTGGAAGATACACTTACTAAGATTCATGAAAATCTTGTTTTTCCCTTTCCTAATGGTCCTACCATTTGGAGAGATCTATTTGAATGAAAGGATCCAATCATTGGTAAGTAGGACAATGATAGTTGTTCCTCTCATAGTGCTTCCCTATTGGTGATGAGGTTAATTTATAAAATATAAACATGGAATGTGATGAAAATATTGTTTTATCCTCTCCCAAAAGCTCTCTTACTAGGATAGATATCATGGTGTAAGATAATTATGGATCTAATGCATGCCTTTCAAACAATGACAATGTGACTTCCTTAGATAAAGATGATGAAGTGACATTAGTCTCCCCTTCAGTAAGAGATAATGAAAATAAGGATAATTCTTCTAAGGTTATGCACATTAGATATCCCTTGAAGTACTCTACTGAGCCTAACTTATCTTTTATCCACCCTCAAACCAAACCCATCCTCATCCTCTAACCACGTAAGGATAATGTTTCATAGCAATCAAGTTATAATACGATTGCTCATATATATAACACTATAAATAATTTGAAAGCAAGACAAACACTTTCAACGTCCCTCCTATTTCATAACCATATATTTCCTAGTTACCCTCATTTTCCTTTACATAATGAAAAGGAGTCTAATATTGTTAAACAACTAAAGAATACTCTTTCTAAGATATCCTTATGGGATCTTATTCAAGCCTCTCCTCATTATCTTAACATGATTCAAAGTGATTTACAACAAGTTATGATCCCCCCTAACATGTAATCCAATGATGTGGCAACCTAAATTCAAGCTATAACTCTAGTCAACTTAGACATTACTTTCGATCAAGATGAGTTGTTTTCACTAGAAGTGCAAAAACAATATGAAGCTTTTGTGATAATAGCAATTTTAATAGGATATGGATAAAAAAAACCAATATTGACAATGGCTCAACCCTTAATGTGTTTAGTGTAACCCTTTTGGATACAATTGGCATAGATAAATCAAGAATTGAACTTGATTCCTTATCAATGTGTGGATTTGACAATCTAGGAAAACAACCATTGGAGTAATCATATTACTTATTATAATTGAAAAAGTTACATTAAAAACCTCGATCCATGTTATGCCTCATGATCTTTCATACAACCTCCTTTTAGGAAGAACATCTAGTCATGAGATGCATGTGGTGCCTCCAACTATTCATCGTCAAATCAAGTATATCTACAACAAAAAAAGTACATATGATCAAAGCCGATCTTTAGCCTTATAGTGTTTTACAACTTGAAAATGAGAAGGAAAATCATTTAAAAACATCAACACCAACTACACAAGTGTAACCTATGCAAGAAAAAGATAAAGAGAAGTGCATTGAAGAAGTTACAAAATTATTGGAAGATGATTGGGGTTCCTTAGATTTCACACCTACATTCATGGGAAAATACAAGATCATAACAAAAGATTCTAAAAGGTAAAAGAAAAAGTGGTAATCTAACATTATCTGGAACACAAAATTCATTTTGACATTGTAACATAAGTGAGTAAGAATGGGATAAATATGGGAATGGAAGTACTTAAACATACCTTCCAACATGACATATCTCATCAAAAATTCCATCATTATTCTCTAGAAGCTAAAGAGACCATCTTTGTTGAATTTATTTTGCAGACTACTAATCTTCCCCCCTTTCCTCAAAAATTTGTCCATTTCATTTTGATAGTGGTCTTTAGGCTTTCTAGAGAGATAGATCCCTTCAATAGAAAGACTAGTGACCTTATAAATATAAGTTTCATGTTGACAAAGAAAGTGTAGTCCTCAATAACCACATTGTTGTCCTTCCAAGAGTTAGCAAATTCCATGGAGATGTTAGGGTCGTGACTTACCATACCCTCAATATAATTATCCAACTTTCCCCACTAAATCATAGTCCAAACATCCTTATATGTTTCTTCCATATCTTATAGGAGGTGGGATCCTCTTGAATTAAATCACCACCCATCATAGTAGGCACTTCATACAAAAGAAAGTTGGGATTATATGGAAGCACTAGAAACTATGCACAATTGGAGAAAAAACTAACTCATGAATAAGTGAGATGGGGTGAAAAGATTACTTAATACACAATTCATGCCAATTATAAATATGAACTAAAGATAAGTTCATTTTAATCACAAAATTAGAACACTTTTTCATCATTAATTAAGAGCTAACACATATTATTTGACATCATTAAATAATCATTTGAAATTGTGATCTTTTGTGTATAGGCCCCCAATATTGCCAAAGCATCCACCACTTTGTAACCAATGTGGAAAATGTGAGAAAATATACAATTCATAAAGTTCACTATGACATGATGAGCCATCAAGATGGGATTCTGTAAGGTCTAACAAGGGGTTACCTTCTGAATCAACATCATGACTTTATTTCTTCAATCACCTTCAATTGCCAGATTTGACACTCTAGTTTTCTTACCAATTAGAATCCCCTGATAGGAGGCCACCACTTCAACATAATTAGAATTTTACAACACCAAATTAATTTCATAGGTGATAATTACCTTCCTCCTATGGTCTTGGATAATGCTACTTCCTTTAGTTGTGTTGTCAAAGTTAAGCTTTAGCCAATCATGATTAAAAGGACCAAGGAGTATTGTTCCTATCAAAAGGAATTCTCGATCTAAGGGAATTAAGGATGTATTAGATAAATTCTAAATGGAGAAAATGTTGAACTCCAAATTAGTAGGATTTCTTTTAGGCTCACAAGGGGTTCTAAGGTTATCAATAATTTGGTTAATAGTTTGATTCACAACCAACTTCCAAGGGCACCTTTTATTGTTGAAAATCCTGTTGTTGTGCTCTTTCTAGATTTACCAACTAGTGAAGAGAAGGGCCTTCCAACATAACTCAATAAGAAAAGGGTGATGCATCAATAGGTACCAACCCTCCATCACATTTTTGATATCTTTATGCCACACACAACTAACCTTCAACATGGATTGATTTTTTTTCGAACCTATAAAGAATAGGACTAGTAAAAGAAAAGATGAGAAGTTGTTTAAATTCTTCTTTATTACATAGAAAAAGATTGTTTCCAAGATGCTTCCCCTCTTTTGGCTATCATCCATTGTAATAATTCTCTCATGGAACGCCATCAAGCAAAATAATTGCACCCTAGCAAAGGAGTTTTCCCTCCAAATCTTCATCTAATTGATTGAGGATCCCAAAGAGTGGACAATATGTTATACCATGACTTAATAGAGTAGTTACCAACCTTTGAGTCCACCCAAACCAAAGAATTGGACATGTTTAAATAGAATATTCTCAAATTACCAATGGTTTTGAGCAGTTCATTAGTAACCTTGAAATAAAGCAAGGGGTCACACCAATTAGGACCAATCTTCTAGAGAGGTGAATGTAGTGTACTAAAATGCATACCCTTACATTTTCACATCTATTTGGGCCTGCCTTGCTTTTTTTGTGCTTATTTATGGATTAATTGGCCCTATTTTGCATCCACAAGTGTAATAAACTATATATTGGGTATTTGTAGGATCATGATTGGCCAAAAAGTGACAATATGATGGGTATTTGTAGGGTATGTGGCTGATGACTTTTTCTTACCCAAAATTGATCAAACAAAAAGGGTTTTTAAAGGAGATTCTCAGCTTTCTACGAATATAAATTATGCTTTACTTTGAATTTAATAAATAATTATTATTCATTTTCTATTTGAATTAAGACTAAATTCCTAAGTGATAGGCTGATTGAAAAACATCTATATCTTTCAAATGGTATCACATTTCTTGAATCTGAAACATTTTTCACATTCTATGTTTCACATACTATAGGATTAAAAAGAAAGAATTTCATGATGTTTTGACAAATTTAAGGTGGTCATACATACGAGTTTTTATATTTTTTTAAAAGTTGTAATAAAAAATTCATAATTAATTATTTACTTGGAAACAAATTACAAAAAAATATGCATCACATCGAGACACGAGTCCTCTACTTACATCTAAAATATTATAAAAGAATATTATTATTTTATTGTGGTCAGGGTGGTCAAACATGCACCTACTTCTTATTTTTTCTCTGAAATTTAAGTGCTGCTACATTGAAATTTCAAATTTTCACAAAATAGTTTTTTTTTTTTAAAGCCTAGTAGTTTAGAAACTAAATTCAATTTGCTATAGATTCTATTCTTAGATATTTTTAAAATAATATAGATAAGTTATTCAAAATTTTATGTCAATTTTCCTAACTCTGTTTTTTCTAAATTTTTTGACACTTAAGGGCCTATTTTTTCCATGATGATCTTTCACATACCCTATTTTTATGGAAATCCAAAAAAATCCTCAAAAGATAAATGATCATTTAATGTTTTTATCTGTCTCCTTGATTTGTGGAGTGCCACTAAAACACTACCTAGGACATCTTTGTCCTCCATGGGTAGTGAGACCCTAATATTGAAAACACCTAAAAAGGGCCCATTTTGGAGTCTACGCCTTTAGAATTGAGCCTTGGGACTAAGATGCCACCTAGGGTCTCTTAGTCCTCCTTGGCTTATTTTTAAGATTTAATTTTAAATTCTTGCAAGATTTATCCTTCTTTATTTAATGAATTCATATGTCTCCTTGGTGTAATGCAGTTTTGGGATATTAAGCACATAGAAGTATAAATACAAGGTTCCTTCTCTCATTTTTCATCTGAAGCAATCTATCAAGCATTCATGCATCCAAGTATTTTGTGACAACATTCAAGAGCAGATTTATCAACCATTTAGAGCCATTTCAAGATTAAAGCATCATATCAAAGAGTTTTCTTGCAATTCATGTGTGTTGTGCTAAAAATTTTAATGTAGGGTTTTGATTCAAGCGAAGAAATTCAAGTCCTATCTTTCAAGAATTGAAGATCCATATCTATTGTAGCCATTGTAGACAAGTTTGTAGACTTTATAAGGGTTTGGTGAGTTGTAGCATTTCATGTTTTTCATTCACCATTTCCTCCATTGTTTCTATTTCATTTCAAGGTTTAATTACCAACAAGTGGTTTGACCAAGGAAAACTACCATTTACTAACAATCAATAGTTTTTTCCTTTTGTGTGTCTGTATTCACAGATCTAGGTTGAAGAATTGAAGATTATTTAAAGTGAAATGTTTTCAAAATTGCATTACAAAGTTGTCATCTTCATGGAAACTCACCTACAGGTCACATTTGGAAGTTTTAGGACCTCAAATCTAAGAAGAAGCAAGTGCAGACATCAACACTCAAGACCACATTCAGAGAAATTAAAAATTCAAAAATGAGACTAATACACCACATAAGGCATATGATTCCTCCATAGGGTACTTTTAAGAGATTCTTTGGGATTCTATTTTGACACTCAAAGACTGTATTTTCCTTGAAAAATAACATTGAGGCTAATACACAACTCTGGGCATCTTAGTCCTCCATAAAAAAATTTGACAACTTCTTTGCATTTCTAGAATCCTCACAACATCTCTAGAGTTCCTAGGTACACATTGTAACTTGGTATAGCTTAATTTCATCATTTGTACTCATTATTTGAATTGCATTACTAGGTTTTTTTGAGTTGAATGTTAAAGTGTCTTTTCTAGGCATTTGCTTGGTGATGAACCCCTAAAAGTTGAAAGAATCCCCTCCTAGGTCCTCATTTAGAATTGACTAACCTTGTAAGGTTGCTAGTCAATCCAATTAGGGATCCTAGGACATTGGCAAATGATTAGTGGAGAAAGAGTGATATCTCTAGGTATCCATTTTTCTTCTCATAATTTTGGTGAACCTAACTTTTAAGCATTCATTTATGATTTGGAGTCCATCAAAGTCCTAGATCTAGATTACATTCATTCTTGTGTTACATCTTGCATTAGTGTCAGTGCATCTAAGGTATCTTGCATTAGTGAAATTTCATTTAACACTTCCTATATTTGCATTATTGAAAGTGCATATAGGTTGCATTTTTACTTTCTTACATCATTTCATTTCATTGAAAAAATGAAAAGTACATTATTGATCATCTTAGTTGCATTTAGAAACATTCATTTTGCATTCAAAATTGAAAAAAAATGTTGGTATGTGGTGATTGATCATGCTATACTGTATAGCCCATGGTATACTGTACACCCCAACATGTATCCTCCTACTTTTTCGCGTGATCACTGAAATAGGGAAAATCAACAGAAAAAGAAAAATCCGATTTTGTAGAACCCAAAAGTAGGAAGCTTCTAAGCTTGTTAAAAAGGGGTTCAGATGGGTGTTACAGTATGAGGATAAATGCGATTATTCACAATATTGTAATAAGTTTTGCACTGGATAATAAAATTATTGGATGGCCACAGTTTGGTGGATGTACCCCGGATTGGGTGAACCACCTTAAATTTTTGTGTTATGATTTATTTTGTGTTTTTTTTTAATTTGTCTATTTATTAATTAAATATGTATTTAATTGTTAGATATCCACCTTTATAACCCTAACAAAAAATGCATTCCATATTGCATTGAGTTGGTTATTCCTAGTTAATTTTTCTTTCACTTATTTGAACATTTTTTCTATTTCTGAGCATCAGTATCTTGCATAGGCAATTTGTAAACACTGTTGAAATTCCTAAATTCACTATTTTTTTTGCAAAAAACCTCTACTAGGACTAAAATTCCCTTCCTGGCATCTTCGTCCCTCTCAATATTTTTGCTTCAAAAGTCTATCTCTGCTATTTGTTGTATGTTTAAGCCTCTAGAACTCTAGAATCTCACTAGGAGGACCAAGATGCCCTTCCTGGTGTCGTAGTCCCTATTGAATTTGAATCTCTAGTTTTTAGGGTCTGAAATTATCATTTTTTGTTTCTTTGAGTTTCCTTTAGTTTCTTTTTTCAGTTTCCAGATTTATTGTTATTCCAATTTCTTTCATTTCAAGTGTAATTCCAAGCAGAAGATATTGTGTTCATTACACTTTTTGTGGTATATCTGTTGTATGAGCTATAGTACTTGGTGTCCTACTACTAAATCTATGGTTAGAAAAAGTGTGAAACTCGTGGAATCTCACAATAAGACACTCATTTTGGATCTTGGGTTATCAAGCTCTCTTACTTCTAGTGTTGGCACTAGTTCACTAGGTATGTAGAATACCTTTGACACCTCTCTTTCTATTCCTACCTTACCTACAAGTGCTATGCCAAGTGTCCAAACAATGGTTCATCTTATTCCTCAAGAAAACATAATGAAAATCCATGAAGACTAAGCTCATTTAAAAGATAGCGTAAGTATTGAAAAAATTTCAAACACTATTATACCTACTATAGATAGCCTTCATCACATGATGGAAAGTGATGAGGGAATATATGTTGTGTGTAACATAGCTCAAATCTTTGGAAAACATCTTCCTTTCACCACTAATAGTGCTCAATCTTCAAAAAATATGCAAAACCAAGGAGGAAGTCAAACTCCCCCTTCTTCAATCATAACCTCAATTCCCACCTATACCAATCCTCAAATGACCACACCAATGCAACCAACTAGTAGAATCCTTCCTACCTCAAACATTTCCACTAGTGCTCCTTATGCCTATGTGGCATCTAGTCTTATATCTCCTCCCATAAGAAATCCATTCATTAGTCCTTCCAACCCATACATACCACCACCTTATTCATCTCCATCACACACTACAAGCAATGACCCTATCATCAACCACCTCTTACAAATCCTTTCATCCATCCAACATCAATTTTCCACCATAAATCAAAATTAAAGTGGTCCACCTTCATACTATGTGAAGAGTAATCCATTGTCCTTGGAGATATTAAGAACTCTAGTGGGCCACAAGGTATAGAGATCCCTAGATTTGAGAAATGTAGAAAAAATGGAGATCCTACTAATCATGTTAATGGATTTACTTCTTTGCATAGTGAATTTATCCTTGAAGAAAAATTTTTGGCTAAAAGTTTTCCCTAATCCTTGAAATAAATTTCCTTGGATTGGTTTTCTACATTGCTGAGTAACTCAATTCATTCATTCAGTGAACTTATTGAGGCCTTTATTAACCATTTTCAAGTGTACATGGTCCTTAAAATGACATTGGCTAATTTGATGAGATGCAAGTAAAATGAGGGTGAAAAATTTATTGACATTATTTCATGCTACCGATCACTTTATTCACAAATCAATGTGAAGATTCTTTATTCCCACCTTGAAAAGATGTTCATAGAAAAATTACAAAGAAATATAAGGGATAAGCTCACCATGATGAAATTACCCTCCATGCATTTATGCATTGGCCTTTGATACTATCATAATTCCCTAACTAGTCCTGAACCAAAAACCACACCTACCTATCCTAAAAAGACCGAAGCCTCAAACCAAAACACTTACCAACCTTTCAAAAGAAAAAATAAAAGTTTCCTTCAACTAAATTCCACCTCTCAACCTACCCAACTAGTTGATACCCAAGTAGTTGCTATAAAGAAGAGTAATCTTTATATATTTGGGGATACACAAAGACAATTTACTCCCTTACTTGACACACTTCATAACATTATGACCCAAGTCTTAAACAAAAACATGCTTACCTTACCTACTGTTCGACCCCTTGACCCTAGCAAGCCATTACCTCTGAGATTTAGACATAATGCCTATTGTGCATATCACCAACAAAAAGGGAATGATGCAAAACATTGAAAGCATCTTAAACATCTTGTGTAAGACCTCATTAATTCCAATCATATCCAAATTTGAGGTGTAAATGATAAAGGTAATAATTCTATGGATCCTCCCAACCAAAACTTACAAATGTTTAGCAATCCCATGCCAAACCATAATATTTTCATTTGTTAAGGCTAGTGAAACTAAGCTCGATGTGATGAATGTTGACACCAATGATGATAATCTGAGCAATCATGAACAAGGTCCTATGGATGATGATGAAAAGGTTCTTATTGATACTAATGAAAAAAGTCTTATTGATACAATGATAGGAGTGCTCGCCATTGAGCCTTGTTAATAGCAAACCATTGACTTTAATTTCTCTTCAGAAGAAACAATCAAGCATTTACCTGATGGTCCTCTTTACATAGCTAGTAGAATCAATAACAATCCCACTCTTGGGATTTTAATTGATCCCATCTATGGAGAGAATGTGATCACAAAATAATTTTTATATGTGCATGAACTTACTCAAAATAGATATAATAAACTAATAGCATGGATTAAAATGCATGATTATTTTCCTCACGCTACGATGGGCTCAATCATAGTCGCTTTACAAGTATTAGTGAAAAAATCAAATGTATCATTCTCTATCCTATCTATTTCAAACCAATTTTATGTGAAGTTAAGCTACAAATGGCTTCACTCCATGAATACAGTCCCATTAGTTGTCCATAACTACCAAAAGTTTCTTGTCAGCAATCAAATAGTCACAATGAACCATAACTTGGCTTTAGACCTTCGTATTCCTCTAGAAACTTCTCTTTAGATTATTTTTTGCCTGAACCTATGGAACCTATATGACCTCATAAAGACTTCCTTTTCCTATCCTATCAAAAACTCAAAGAAAAATTGCATAGCCAAACTATCTCTTGAAAACTTTCCTCCACTCATGATCCAACCTCCACCCATGCTTGAACCTCCACCACTTAAAGAAATTAATGTTGAGTCTAAAACCCATCCATGAAAAATACCTTTGCTATTTGCTACAAGAGACCTAGAGGAAACCAAACAAGTCCCAATCCACCTCCTAAGAAAATTTATAAATCCAAAGAGAAAGTGGTTGGAAAACCTTCCATGGTTTCTTTCATTCTTCGCTCAGAAGAAGAAAAGGAACATATGGTTTCCAATTCCTACACAAATGCAACTTGAAAATCATAATAAAAGAAACTATAATGCTAAAGAGCATAGGTGTAGACATCAAAATCAAAATCTAAACTCGATAGAAGCTACAAATGACGACCTTCCTCTTTTACCAGAACAAACATAGGTTATATCTCCACCACATCAAGGACCAACAACTTCTATGTATATTATCATTCATCCTCTTGTTGTGGTTAACTTAGATGATGATGAGAAAAAAACTAAAATTGATGAGGAAGTGCATAATGAGTTTAATTTGTTATTTTCCTCATCCATGAGCTTAAACAACAACCATGGTGATCCTTCTAAACTGACCGATTCACCATATTTTAAACTTGGTGATTCTCCTAGTAGAACACTTGATGTTGTCCCTCTTGCTAGTGATCTACATTCTTCATATACTAAACAAGAATGGGATGTAGATGACCTACTAGATGGTTGACTTGCATGTTCTTTACTAGTCTTTTATCTTTTCTTTTTCTTTTTCTTTCCTTTTCATTTTCTTTTTGTTTGCTTGCATGTGCATAATGGTATCCCCCATGATGTTCTATTTTATGTTTCTCTCTCTATGTACATTCCTCTATTTGTACCTCCATTCTTTTATATGTCATATACTTTTTCCTTTTGATTGATCTTTTCTCTTTACTTTCATTTTTTCGTTTCTTGTGTTTCCCTTTTGGGGATGATGAAAGGCATCGAGAAATTCATGTCTCCTTCATGTCGATCGAAAATATTTTTTATTATATTTTCTTTTCCTTTTTATTTGTATTTCTTTTCCTTTTGTGGATGATGCAAGGCATCGATACAACCTATGTCTCCTCCATGTTGACCTAAAACACTTTCTTTTCCTTTGTTTTTTCTCTCTTTGTGTCATTGTTCTAGTTCTTTGTGTATTTAGGGAATGATGATAGCTCAAAGATTTCTAAAAACATTGTAGGAAAGAACATGCTGACCCCAAATCCATAGATCCCTTATGTGTTTGGTACTTTCATTTTGGGGGAAACCCCTCCCTTTTTCTTTTCTCTTGGATGATGCAACTTTACTCAAAAACATATGACTTGGCATAGGGCTTTTTGAATAAGCTCTCATGTCTCCTACTTTAAAGCAATTTCTCATAGAAATGGTGTTAGCAACTACTTTAAAGTGGGGGCATACATTGACACTCATGTTTCATTGTACAATTTTATTTCTTCTTGCGATGCGTCGTTGGTGGTGTCATTGGGTTTGATTTCCTCTAAGAGTGTGATATTTATTTGACTTGTGCTCTCTTGGATAAACTAATCACAATGTTCCCTAAAATGAGACCTTTCATGCACTAAGTGAAATCTCATTGAACATCTCTCTTTCTTGTTGAATTTTCTCTTTTGTGTCTTATTGAAGTCATGGAGGTATGGCTTTTATATGGTCCCCTACGACTCACCTAGTGAGTAACTAGCTTCACTAGCCTTTGTGAGCATGCATTTTCTTTTGTCCTTATCATAGTCATAGGGGTATGATGTAGATATGGACTTATTGGGGCTCACCTAGTGGACAAATAGCTCCCACTAGACCTTGTGAGCATCGGTTTTGTTTGCATAGTGGACATTGTATTCCACTTGTAAACCATTTGGAAAAATAGCCTAGATCTGATCCACCACATTGGATGGTTAGTCAAAGCTTGATCCATTACAATTTTTCCTTTTTCCTTTTTCTTTTGCCTCTTTCTTATCCTTGATGGTGTATACTAATGATCTAATTATGGCTTCATAAATCATCCACATGTTGGTTCATTTGTGCTTATGTTGGTTTTTCATAGGACCTTGACCTTGGGGGCTTGATCGTCCCTCTTAATCATTGTCATGCTATCTTACTAATGTTGGTACATTCGAGTTTCGAAAGGGTTTCCTGTTGAGATTGTTCTTAAATCTTCTAAGGTGTCTTGGGTCCAATCTTTGGACTATGAGGGGATTATCTTCTGTTGTAGAAGATGTTTTAAAATAAGTCATGCTGCTGCACAATGTGGTTTTGCGAAAAAAGCCATGAAGACTACTTGTTGGAATGGTGCTTCTCAACAACATTATATGGTTGAGAAAAAAGTCAAACAACCTAGGAGTTTTTTGGATATTGCTGCTTTGGATTCACAGGGCCTTAGGGAATCCTCTTTGGATGTCTTTATTGGAGGGGTTGTTGCTATGCAAGACTACATTGTTGAAACCCCTAAAGAGAATGAGACTAGGCCTGCGGCTACCACTTCTGGTAATGGTGCTTCAATCATCATTTTGGGTGGCTCTCATGATGTGACCACACATGCAGGGAGGAACACAGTTCAAATCTCTAAGACAATAGTTGTAGGCTTTCTTCTTCAGGATAATGGTGTGTTGGCTTGGCTTGACAAGGAAATGAAAGTGGAAGAGGGTTGGATAATTGTAAAGGGAAAGAAAGAGAAGTCCTCTAAGCCTCCTTTTGACATGACTCTCCACTCCAACAAGAGTAACTCTAAATGTAAATCTTGATGATTCTTGTTTGGGGGCTGGTTCTTAGCTGGATGCTAGCTGTTGTGGCTTTGTAGTTGGTTGTGGTTCTTTGGCCTTAGTTTCCTTTTGATCCTTGGTTTTCTGTGCTTTCTTGTATTTGTTTTTAAACAACCTTCTTGTTGAGGGTTCCAGATCCTTTCAAAATCTATTTGTAAAGGGTTTCGGGTCCCTTCAAAACCTATTTGTTCCTTAATAATTTTTTTTGGTACATTCAAACCACTCTTGATTGCATGGCTAACTACTTATGTGTGAATTTGAAGCAAATTCATTCTCTCACTAAAGTGGGGGCTAAATTTAGTGTAAAAAATGCATACCCTTTCATTTTCACACTTGTTTCGGCTTGCCTTACTTTATTTATGTTTCTTTGTGGCTTAATTGGCCCTATTTTTCATCCACAAGCTGAATAAACTATATATTTTTATGGAACATCATGAAAAACCTCAAAAGATAAATGATCATTTAATGTTTCTATTTATGTGTCCCTGATTTTTGGAGTGGGATTGAAATTCCATCTAGGGCATCTTTGTCCTCCATGGGTCTTGGGACCCTGATATTAAAAACACCTATAAAGTTCTCTCTTTTGAGATTGTGCCCCAAGAATTGAGCCTTGGGAATAAGATGCCACCCTCGGCTTATTTTTAGGATTTAATTTCAAATTTTGGTGGGATTTAGCCTCCTTTATTTAATGAATTCATATGTTAGCTTGATGTGATGTAATTTTAGGATATTAAGCATAAATAAGTATAAATACAAGGTTCCTTCTCTCATTTTTCATCCTAAGCAATCTATGAAGCATTAAAGCATCCAAGTCTTTTGTGAGAGCATTCAAGAGCAGATTTATCAAGCATTTGGAGTCATTTCAAGATTCAAGCATCATATCAAAGAGTTTTCTTGCATCATGTGTGTTGTTGTGCTAACATTCGTCATGTAGGGTTTTGATTCAAGTGAAGCAATTCAAGTCCTATCTTTCAAACATTCAAGAGCTATATCCATTGCAACCATTGCACACAATTTTACAGAATTTATAAGGGTTTGGTGAGTTGTAGCATTGCATGTTGTTTATTCACCATTTCTTTCATTATTTCTATTTCATTTCAAGGTTTAATAACCAACAAGGGGTTTGGCCATGGAAAACACCCATTTACTAACAATCAAATTTTTTTTACATTTTTTTTGTTTGTATTTATTGATCTAAGTTGAAGACTTGAAGATCCTTCAAAGTGCAAATTTGTCAAAGTTGTCATCTTCACGGAAACTCACCTATAGGTGAAATCAGGAAATTTCAAGACCTCATATCTAAGAAGAACCAAGTGTAAACATCAACCCTCAGGACCACATTTAGGGACTTAATAAATTCAAAACATGACCAATAAGCCACCTAGGGCATCTCAGTCCTCCACTGGGTATTTTTTCATAGATTCTTTGGGATTTTGTTCTAACATTCGAAGACTCTGTTTTTGTACCAAAAAATAGTAGCAAAACTAATATGCCACTATGGGCGTCTTAGTCCTCCATAGCACTTTTTGACAACTTCTTTGCATTTCTAGAATGCTTACAACATCTCTAGACTTCCCATGTACACATACCCTAAATTGGTATAGCTTAATTTCATCATTTATACTCATTGTATACATGAAAAATATGCATACATTTTAATCCACTAGTTTAATTAAATAACATTCATTTAATCAAATCTAACATTTCATCCTTCAATTAAATAAATTCACTTCATCATTACCTCATTTAAATAAATCAATCAAATCCTAACATTTCATCTTTCATAAATCATCTTGTAAATTCATCTCTTTCAAATTAGTCAACCTTTATCTTACATCCCCCTTTTAATTAAGTAAACCAAAATTTATTTAATTAAATCCCAAATGCATTTTCCATCCCTTTTGATTTAAATAAATCAAAGTATTTAAATCAAATAATTCAAAATCACCTAAACATCATCTAAGCTAATCTAATCTCGATTAATCTATCCTAACCACCCATCACATCCTCTAGCTTTTCCCACTTGCACCAATAAAGCAATTTAATTCATTTATAAATTCCTCATTTTCCCTCAACAAAGCATCTTTTGGGAATATTCTCCAAGTTTGAATATGAAGGAAATTTGACCTGTCCCTTCCAACATGGCAATAAATTTTCTCTTACATGTCCCCCACTTAGCATTTAACTCTCAAATTCAAATTTTAATCTCCCCCTCTTTGGCATATTGACCCAAACTTGCACATTCCTCAACCACTCACAATGTGACAAGTGGCTTCATCTCATTGGCTAAATCTTTGTCCCACATTCATCCATTTGGCTATTTCTCTCATCAAAATATTCTATAAATGGAAGTTATTCTTCATCTTGGCATCTACAATATCATGAAAAGTCACTCTCTTCAATTGAGAACTGATTTTGTCCATCTCATTCTATCTTCAAGGCATTGTATCATTTTAGTTTTAGCAAGGATTGGGAAAGGGTCACTTGAACAATTGACACCAATCCAATATGGAATAGGTATAGACCATGTTTTCTTCTCTCATGTTTTTAATTTATTTGTTTATAAAGCATGATGTATTATTCCATAGGAGCACGTGTAGATGTGCATGGCTTGGACTAATCCATTATTTAATGTGTATTTGAAGTTTGAGTGTTTGCAGATTTGTAGTGCTTCATCATGGCACTAGAAGGAGGGTTGTTTGAAGCTTAGAGTGTAACTAAAGTGCTTTAGTTAGTTTTTTTATTATATACATCCCGACAGTCTATGTTTTTTCTATTCTACATAGAAAGAATAAATTTTCATACAGTATTGTCAATTGTCTGGTAGGATATAGAAGAGGGTCTTGTCTTCTTGTTTTCTGCAAAGTGACAGAGTTTGTTTGATAATTTAATGAATCTGGTTGATGTCTTCCTAAATTTTTGATAACTTAACACAAATCTAAATTGTTGTGCATAGGAATTTTGACAATTGGTCAAGTTGGATTTGAGCCGTAGGAATGGTTCTGCTAAAGAATTTTGCACATTGATTGGGGAGCATGTCACATCATCTCTCATAGGACTCTATGAAGATGATAATACATTAACTTACTCAGAAAATTAAAGGATCATTGATATTTTAGCATGCCTATTATATACTACACTTGTTGTAGTTTTATGTTTTGTATTGGGTCAAAATTTAATCACTGTTGATTCGTACACCAAACCTCCCAATGTTATCAAGTAACTTCATTAATCATATAGATTTTTTGTTGAGTCACCTTCTTCCACATAGTGTATTTTAAAATTAAAGGCATGGAGAGACAATGACATTTAATATGTTTTTTTTAATGAGAAAAGACTAATGTGCGTTGGAGAAGTTTGAATTTAAACAATCAAACTTTTTGTGAACTATCAAAGCTTAATGAGGTACAATTGTTGATCTTGTTGTTTCTAAAATTTGGCTACACAAAGAAGAAAGGTTTGATTTGTCATTAATATAGGTTGTTTATGTTATTAAAGCTTAACTATACGCAAAGAAGAAAGATGTTTTTTTATCATGGTCATTTGTATCTCATTATCTATTGGAAGTAACTATTGGCTCCATTGGTTTGATTTCTATTATCTAAAGGAAACTTTTGAAAACCATTTTGTTTAATTATTTTTTAATTTTTTTTCATACACTTTGATCAAGACATAAATGTTTTTATCTTGACCATCAAATATGTCATAGATATGAAGGGAGGTACAAATTGAAATAATATTAACATTTTTTTTGTCAAATTATTTTATTTCTATTTATTTCTTTAAAAGGATTCCTTAAATGATGGATAAGTCTTGTATATGTTTTTATCAATTTGCAAAATACATTCCTAACTTTTATTTGTGATGTTTATAGGAAAATGAAGAGGGAAAATGAAGGAAAATGAAGGAAAAAAAAGGAAAAGCGAGGAGCATTTCGTTGCACAAGGAGCTTGCAAGAGATCTTCAAAGGAACTTGGTGACAAATTGAACATCAAAATTGAAATTCAAAGGCATTTTTTAATGCTTGGAGATTCTGTCTTAC
This sequence comes from Sequoia sempervirens, assembly GCA_007258455.2. Taxonomy (NCBI): domain Eukaryota; kingdom Viridiplantae; phylum Streptophyta; class Pinopsida; order Cupressales; family Cupressaceae; genus Sequoia; species Sequoia sempervirens. Next base: position 1,469 of record VDFB02273179.1, on the reverse strand, counting down.
ACCTTAATGTTTTGTTTTAGGCTAACTCATCTTTGGTTTTGGGTTTTAAAATGAACATTTCAAAATGCTTGGATATTTTGTCTTACGCCTTAATTTTTTGTTTTAGGCTAACTCATCTTTGGTTTGGGCTTTAAAACAAACACTTCAAAAGATTTCCATTATCATTGCAAAGGAGTTAAAATGAACTTTAGGTAAATTGAATAGATTTTGTTTGAGGTTAACAAATTGAACAAGGAAACTCTCATATCTCATTTTGGTGCTTTAAAATGAATCAAAATCGTTGCTTTGTGGATTTAAAAGGAACATGTGCAACTTTTTTCTCATTATTTCTTACTTAAGCTAACATCATCGAAAATGACATATGCGCTTCTCTCGCACTTCATAGTGATCTTGAGAATCAAAAGGCCTTTTTTGTGATCTTAGGTTGAGATAAAGTAATCACCTCCACACTTCAGTTTGGGTTTAGAAATTGAACAAAAAACTTTGTGAGTGTTAGTAAACCTATTGCATGTGTTCTCCCTTTGTTTCTAAATGAAGGTTGATCAAACTATGAATATGTTTGCTCACTTTTGTTTATCTTAGAGGGATTTCCTTGGGGAAAAAGTACTCACCCAAGGGAATGACTCAATCGGTAACACGATAAAGCCAAGAGTATTTCCAACCAAGATATAAATGTGGGTATTGGAGTAAATGCTAATATCACGTGGTTGGCTACAACGAGATGGATCTGAAAAAGGGAGTCTTGCCATATGGTTCAATCTCCATGAACGGAAAGTCTGAATTAAAACCCTTGTTTTAGAATTGCCAAAATCCTTGATCTATTTGTTGGTGCAAGAATGGTTGTTCTGAAGCTGCCCCACACTTTTACGGTCTTTATTAGAAATGGAAAGCATGCCATAGGAGTTTCATGGGTGTTGATGCTTGGCTGCCCCATATAAGTGAGTGTCATGGAGGGGAGCCAGTGGGGTTAAGCATCTAACTATTCATTAAAGATAAGCATAGCTGGACTTGTCCAAGTGGGGATTCAACAAATACTATCTCTCATATCCATAGGATTGTACTTTTTCTTGGTTACAAAATGATTTGCTTGTTTGAGAACATTTTAAAACAAACACTTAACATCATCCTCAAAATTTCAAACCCTTTAGGAGGCAAATACAATTGACCTAATTCATGTGTTATTGCTTGCCCTTGGGATTTCATCCTTAGAGGTTTCTAAACACTTGGATTTACATCTCAATTTTCCTACTAAAGTTAAACAATAGGTAACCCTTGCCTTAATTTCATCAAATTTTTGCACAATATACCTTATGAAATGAGAAAAAGTTGAGACATTGGACATCTAGTTTGAAAACCTAATGAAGAAGTGTTTGTGGTAAAACAAAGTCATTAAGAAAATATTAAAAACAATTGGACCCCACACATGTGTCTCAGATAAATTCACGCAAGATCAAAATCAAGAAACCAAA
>VDFB02273178.1:119163-192354 GCA_007258455.2 Sequoia sempervirens | reverse complement strand
TATATATATATATATATATATATATATATATATAAAGTCATCAGCTAGTAATAATATAATATTATTAATATCCACAGAAAATAGGTAGTGTGTATAAATATATGCATGTACATACCTGTATATAACTCAGTGTACACGTATATATCCACAAAAAATACGTAGTGTATATATATATGCATGTACATACCTATATATACCTCAATGTACACGTATGTGTATGTATACCACATCGACACATATGTATGAGCATATCCATCTACCGACCATACGCTTGTATTGATATGTTTATATATATGAATACGTGTATATACTATATATATATGTGTATACATACCCATTCAACATATTCACTTACATCCATTCACGTTATCCTCACAACAACCGTAATACAATAAGTTAGATATACAAATAAACATCACTCACAAAGCACACAAAAGTTAAAAAGACTCCTAAAGCCTATGGATGACTTATCAAAACCATCATAACTGAGTTGGTTCCTCCCAACCTATAATGACGTGTGTGTATGCTTAGATGGTTCTCGTTACTGTTTACTCGACCAAGCTCCTCTCCCAAGTGATATTTCCCCTTCGCCTGGAGGAATGGTTCACATACCTGCATCCACTGACATAAACTCACGACAGTCATATGTTCACAACAATAGCAATATTTATAAACATCTCAAGTTAGAATAACATGATTCATTAACCTCCTTATGCAATATTTTACCATGAATAACATCAAATGAAATAACATCAAGTGAGCTAGCATTCATATTGAAAACAAGGTACAAGCATCTTTAATTCATCTCCATAATTCAAACTATATTCACATTTACCCTATCTATTAATGGTAAATACTAGCTTCACAATTAGGGATGTAACATGCATCCCAAAAGAATCATATTAAAAATGTAAACTAACACAACCTAAATGAAAACAAGACAAAGATCCATGGCAAAGGAAATCTGCAGTCTGAAATAACATAATTTGATGTCAACAAAATCAATCATACAAAGCTAGTTACTGTCATCAGTGGATATTTTTATATTTGAACGATCTTTATCTCATTAGGCAAGGCCTTTGACATCCTGGGATTCAAACTCAATGGTCGATAAGATGAATCAAAGAAAGAAACTTTGGGCACATCATAAGACAATCATTACAATATTGTAGCTGCATAACACTAGACCATTCCTCCCATAGATTTCCTTAAGTATTCAAATATACGTGCCATCGCAACATGACAAAGTTATCCAATTCAGAAATGAATAGATTTGATTTGTTGCAGAGAATACCAATGATTTGCTTCAACACCCTCAAAGATATGATACAACTTACTTTTCACTATTACCAAGGAATCTGTGAGGAGCAAAATATGCTGGAATTGAAACGTAATATGTTAAAATCTTGATTACAAGAAAGAAAGCACATTGACTGCCATGCTATACAGAATCACAACTTGAAAATTGATTTACAATAAAAAACCTTTTTCCTCCAGCTGAACACATCTCTTGTAAAGTTGATCAATAATAAGAGATGCTCATTCAGTTCAAATGCTCACCAAATAGATGAGACTTATTTTATATTTGCACAAAAGAAAAAAATCCTTGACCACATACTACGATGAAAAATGTTATTACAAAACTTATTCTGGATCTTCAGCACTAAAATCAGGCTCTGATGGTTTTTGGAGTTTAATTAATTGTGTTGTCCGTTCTGATAACTTCATATTACGCATCTTTTGCACACCACGAAGAGCATTTGTAGCAAAACGGGATACATAAATAGTTGCTCCAAAACTGGGGGAAACAGTGGCATTGTTTGCTACCATCGCAGTGTGCAGTTTGTGCTCCTCCTTGAGACGAAATTCAGCATCCTTTCTTTTACAGTAACGGCGCCAGGCTGCTTGAATGAAACAAGCAGCCCATGTTCTCCACTGCTGGGAGTAGAAGCGAAAGGTGTGTTGAACCTGTCTGCTATGCAGGCGCCTGAACTGGCTAGCAACAAATTTTAAATCCTCAGCTCTTAAAGCAAATGCCTCTACCTCTGACAAAGCTTTCACCGTTCTTGTTGATGATGGAAGGTTTACACCTGCCTTGGGATCCAAAGCCCAAGTTAGTAGTTCCTCCCCACAGAAATCTCCTTGTTTGAGAAGACCACTATTGAAAAATCCAGTTCGTCCTCCATTTGTTGTCACACTCTCTAAATGGCCGCGAATAATGAAAAGCATCTCATCAACAGGGTCTCCTTCTCGTACAATGTGTGTATCTTTGGTATAAAGTGATGGCTTAAGACGCTCACACAATGCATCCAACAAACTATCATCCATATTCTCAAACAATGGTACCTAGCAAACAAAAAATCTATTAAGGCAACATCCAAATGACAGATCAAATAATATGCATTCTTAAGCACTCATCACAAGTGATTTGATCATGAAACAGGTTTGAAAGTACAACCCAGCATTAAAGGGAATTGTTGAATACAAGGTGGAAGACATTTTCAATCATAAATGCCACCCACCCTTTTGACTAAGCCCAAACAGAGATGCCGCTTGATATCACGACTGAGATCTTTTGGAAGGCTCTGAATTATATGCTCTTCATCAACTCCTCTGGTTTCAAGCCATTTGTATTGGTCATAGCGACGTACACGATGCCTAAGATCATTGGGGAGCAATCGATGGCGCATCCATTGCTCTGTATCACTCCTCTTTACTCTCATTTCTTCCAGCCTGATAGTCAAAGATTGCAGATAGGTCTGCACTAGAAAGAACAAAACAGTGGGCATCACTCTCTTTACCACTCCAAGGCTTGAAGAGACTAATTTGAAATACAAATAAAAATTATGCACATCTGAAATAAAATTTTCATGGATGGTAAGTAACCTTTGTATCTACAAATATGCTGCAGTCATAAATATGACAAAAAACTAGAATATAATATCGAACAACCTTAACTAGCTTACCAAGACATTCAAGCTTCAATCCCAAAGTATCATACAAAAGAACACAATACTAAACAACAATAGAGATGATAGGTGATACAAGTCAAACAAATGTCCACCGGATAAGATTTGCTTGATTTATCATATATAGAAGACACGAGTGTTCACTGTGGGGCCTTCATAACCCTTTTATTTTGTGTTTGCATACGCGTGGTCATCTTGATTGATAATATTGCTTAACTGCCGGCTCCATGTGATGGTCAAAGAATGTAGAAGATGTGAATATGATGTTTGAAGCCATTTAGTTTGGTTCATGAAAAAAAAATTGTTAGGTTTCTCATTTTTTGCATAAAAAATGAGAGTATAAAGAATACCAACACTTCGGAATCCCAATGAACAATCTATTAACAGAATAACTTTTGGGATATAAAAGCCAAGAAAAAAGATAAAGAGTACTTTTCTACTTGCTTTGAGACTGAAATTTTCCATACTTATTTCAGTTGTACTGGATTGAATATATTTGTCATCATATGAAATTAGTGACACTTTTTAGTCATAAGCTTGAATCTTGAACAGATTGCATCTTTGCTTGGTCCACTACTAATTCCTACATTTGAAAGTGACATCTTCCCTATGATACAAGGCTAGGCACCTTTGCTCTTGATAGCTGAAGATAAGGATTATGCAAAGAGTGATACTCCCTCACACCTATAAGTAGACAGCACACAGGAAAGTGACTCTCTTCTCATTTTCATTTCCAGAATGAAATTAGTAATTACGGTACTGCCCACAAGTGACCATAGTCAGCTAAAGCACCTTAGAAGTAGGCTTGATTACGATAGGGACATCCTAGAGTGATATTAAACATATGCATTAAGAAATATTAAATACAAAAAAAAATGACAAGAGATCAACCCAAAGTGGTTTTATCCAAAACTATGTGATCTGAGTACAACTAAAAAAAACACGGGGAAGGGTCCTCCAATGAAATGGAACAAAAAAACTGAGAAAGAACAAAGCCGCAGAGCATTGCTAGAAAGTTGTAATGTCCCCTTTTTCAGCCTCGGTAAGCGGAAAGCAGATAATTTAATTAATTACATAAAGTTATTTTAAATTGATATTTTTAGGCAACTTGTGTTTAATTAATTATTAAGATGAATATTTTATTTAAGTGACTTTAGTTGGGGACCAAAAATAAAACAATATAAAGTCATCTGTGGTTGTGTAATTACCCAGGGTAATAGGCAATTGTGGGACCCTTCGAGTGCATCTCAATTTATAACCATCTGCCACCATCACATTAAATCCTTCAAAGTCCTCTGCGGGTAGCATATGTTTCTCAACTAGGGCTGCATCAATAAAGTTGTGGGTCGCCCCACTATTGATCAACATTGCTATGCGATGTCCCTATAAAACTCCTCTAACCCTAAAAGAGTTGAATCTAGGAGTGCCTGATATGGTGGCAATGGTACCACTCTTACCCTCTCCCTGAGGCTGCTCATCATCTGAACTGTTGTCCTCATTATCTTGAGAAGGCTCATCATCACTGCTTTCATCCTTAGACACAACCTCAATAAGGCGAGCCTTGCCTTTTCCTAGGCAACGGTGACTGGGCTCCCAACGTTCCTTGCAATGGTAACAAATTCCCTTAATTCTGCATTCCTTGCGATATTCCTCATCTGGATCACCTTTCTTGTTTCCCTTCTTCTGAAAAGAATTCTTGCCCTTGTTCTTTTGAGGAAGGAACGGTTTAGAAGAGGAATTGTTGCTAGGTGTGGAGTGCTCCATATCTCTAGCTCTAGTGATCACATCCTGTAGGGAATTGGGTTTGAAAGCCTTGATCCAACCACGAAGTGGTTTGGATAGACCCTCAATGAAGAGCATAACCAACCTCTGCTCTGAGATATCTGTCACCATAATTGCCAACCTCTGAAACTCTAAAATAAATGTATCCTCTGATCCACTCTGCTTAAGCTGTGCTAGCTCGCGGAAATGGAGCTCAGGATACATCTGATCAAATCTATCCATAATTTTCTGTGTGAACTCCAAATAAGAAGTGATGTTAGCATGCCCTAATGTGATAAGCCCATGATACCACCACTCATGTGCTTCACCATCCAAGTGTAGCATAGCATACTCAATAGCCTTTGTCTCCAACATGGAGTTTAGTTGGAAATAAGTGTCCAACTTTTGTACCCACACTTTAGTTGTGCATTTACTAGACCTGTCAAAGGAAGGGATTGAGAGTTTCCCAACCTTGTGTTGTAGATCCTGGTTTTGTTGTTCCCTATTGTTATTTTTGGGTCTATTCCTATACTTGATAGTGCAAAAATCTTCCAATGACATGGCATCATGGAATTCATCCCCCAACGATTGTTATTCTTTCAAATAATCGGTGAATCCCTCTCCTTGTGCTTGCTGCTCCTGATTTCCAGTAGGCTGTCCACCCAAGAATTGAGGCATGAGAGACCTCAGAGTCACCCTACTAGCTACCCTAGCATTGCTCTGAGCTGTATCATTATTATCATGACCATTCTACCCATTATTGCCATTATTGCCATTGTTGTTGTTTCTACCATTGGCAAGATGTTGTACAAGTTGTGCTATTTGCTGTGCCATTTCATGTTGACTTCTAGCTAAGTCATTGAGAATATGTTGGGTACTGCCCTCAGGCCCCCATGAATTCAAATAGTCCCAACCCTCTTCTCACTCTTCTATAATGGATGTCAAGTGGGTTGATAACTGGGATGTCTTTGTTCATAACCCAGAACTACACATAGGCTAGTAGGAATGCTAGCTCTGATACCACTATAAAGCTCCTTTCCGGTAGGTATAAATTTTTGCAATTGAGTTTTCAGTTTAAAAGGGTTTCAATGTTGTCAATTTAGCACAATATCATAAAATTATCAAAATGACATAGATAAAATAGGCATGAATAACATTTGAAAGATTCTTGAGCAAAACTAACTCTTCCCAAACTTATTTTCCAGATAATGGTGTACAATAATTTCAATCAGATTGTTGCATGATCAGAAATGTGTGGTTGACACAGACAATAACTAGGTGAATCTGATGTACAATAAAATATCAACTCAGAAATAAATAGTAGACCCCTATAATCTCAGAAAACTCACGAACCACCATGATATTGTTAGAGTTTTAAACAGCAATTTGATAACACTTATAATGGTGAATGAAGGGGTTACAAAGACCCTTTTCTAACTATGAAGATGTCTGAAATAGAATCATAGAATGTCCAGAGGGCTTACAACTCATGCAAATTGAAATAACTGTGTCTCAGACCCAACAATTGCAGTACAGACCCACTCACATGTACATATCTTCCATTATGATATTTCTGAGCTAAAATATTCATTAAAGAAACTGGAGATACCACAACACTCAAACCTGGAAGTGAAGAAGGGTCTGAAATTTGAACAGCAAATGGTAGGGAGTTTGGAAATCACCAAAGGAAATCATGCTCAGCAGATACTTGCTCATACACACTGGGACTAGTTGTTCCAACTTAAAGAACGCTGGGGAAGGCTCAGGAAATGCTCAGAAATGTACAGCAGTCCACAAATTCTCCTTTCTATCAGCCGTTTCTTCTTCTTAACATGGCGCCTAAACTTCTTCCTTCAAACACCATCTGAAATACTTTCATGCCAACCCTGTACAAGCTACCACAAAAGAAAGGTGTTTTAATTCCTTATCAACAGATACTTTTTTCTCTAACAGCCCATATTTCATCAAAGTGTGTCAAAAACTTGCAGCACTTGCTTGGAGAAGAGGCGCCTAAGGCTACCCCAAGAAGACACCTTCAACACAGATTTTAAGCCTCAAAGGAAATTGATTTCAAGAAAGCAAGGTGTTCCAACCATAAAATGCGGATTCTGGAAGTGATTTCTTCTTTCCTTCAAACATTGGACAAAGGCCAGCTAGGGATGATTGTCTCACATCTGAAACTGGAGTGCAAAGGGTTCCAAACCCTTGACCAAGGAGCTCGACCAAGCAGCCACGAGAATATGTTCATACCAAAAAGTGCCTTCAAAAATTTAACTTTCTCCATATATTTCCATGGTGCCCGATAGTGACTTGTTTTCATTCAAAAATAAAGTGACTTTTAACAAAGTAGGATTTTAAATATTTCCTAAGTCACTTTTTCAACATCAAATAAAGTGACTTTTATAAAGTCCACTTTTAAATAAATATTTCATTAAATCATTTTTGACTCTTTTTGCTTAGTCACTTTATAAAAGATAATTTAATTAATTACTTAATATCACATTAAAAGAATAATTTGAACTTATGTGATAATTAAATAATTAAATAAATGATTTCCCTTGTCTTTGACATTTGCCTTTGGGAATTAGAAAGGCAAAGCAGCATCCTACTTAGCTAGCGAGAAGGGGACATTACAGTGAGCTTATCCACTTCATCTTCCTTCCTTCTCAAAGCATCAACATAAATCTCATCAAGTGTGAGGAGATGATCTCTACCCACAAGTAAGTGTAGGTAGTTTGATTTCACTATCACCAAGGCCTTCTTAAGTTTGTGCAAGTCATCAAGAGATAGACCTCCTTCAAAACCTTCATGCTTCCCTAGAGCCTTCCAACACAAACCTGCCATCATCTTATGAATATGATCAAAATGAGTTAGGGCTGCCAAAATCTTACCTTCGTTTACCTTCAATTGTCCTTCCAAGTGATGTGACTTATGAGACCCAACACCTCCATGCAAAAATTTTGTTTGGTCTTCATAAATGTGCACCTCCAAATCAGCTTCCTTCTTGGTCTCTTCTCCATTACATCCGTGTGTAAAAAACTAGGGTATCATCATGCTCTACCAAAGGGTCACCATCAAATTAATGAGTGGAATCTTCTACATCATGCTTTTCCTCAAGGGCTGATCTAGAAAGTGTATGTACAGCTATGATCTCCTTAACCACCAAGTGATCCTCCATATCTTGCAATGTCAAGTCAGTCTTATCCAAACCTCTTTGTTCACCACATACTGAAATTTCTGAATTGCCATCATATGTATGAACAACATCCATCTCAAAGACACCTAAACCACAATTTGATTGCTTGCCAATATGAGGTAAAGCTGATGAAGCAATGCTAGGCTCAATTAAAGGAATATCAAACAAACTCATACCTTCTTGTAGCTGATCTAACATGGCTGGTTTGACAGTCTCCATGGCAGTATCTTCTTCAATTCTTTATTTTTGTTTTAAGATTTTTTCTGAACTTTATGGTTTGTGATGGGTGAGATAAGTCCCAACATCAAGGATGGCAGGCCATCCTAAATTGACAATCTTCAAAGTGGGTATCCCTGGAAATATCCCTCAAATTAGGGAGATATCTTGAGGACATTCCCAAAAAAAATGGAAAAAGGGGATAGTAAGTGATCATTTATCACAAGCACCTATTAATAAGGGGATGAATCTCCTATAGAAATTAACATTTATGCACCCTTAGGAGCAAAGAAACCAAGCTTTAACAACACAAGAACAATGTGAATGTTATCCGTCAACAAGAACACTTTTATAAAACTCCATACTTGATTATAAAACAATGAGTTCGCATGTGTACATATATGCATTAATATATATATCAATGGAGATCAACCTAGTAACATATCCAAAGGAGGTCAACCAAGATAAGACACTTAATCTAATATTCATTTGAACATCCTCAGGAAAGATTAGAAATGCCAACATCTTGACTATGGATTTGGATCATTGAGATTGTTGTGTTACCTCCCCACCTTGAAGGAGACTCCTAAAGGCTGATCAAAGACTAGAGATGAGATCCTTCAACATATCAAAGCATATTCTTTCTTTCTTGAAGATGGCACAATCTCTTAGATACCCTACAAATTCTTTGCTAAAATATTCACCATTTTGACCCAAATAAAGACATTTGATTTATCGGTCACATTGATTTTCAATGCATGGTTTCAGCTCCCCATTTTTGAGGAAGGCTTCATATTTGTGCTTGATACAAAAGATCAATAGATCTCTAGAAAAATCACCAATGATAGTGATCTATCTAGGCCTACCTAAAGATAGTTTCTTTCTAGGTCTACAAATGTTTGTACAAATGAGATTCAAAGGTCATGGTGCATGATAAGTAGCTTTTTTTCGAAGACTCTCTTGATGATGTTTTGTCATGTCCCTTCTCGATGACATCTCTCGAACGGATTGGCCTATCATACACCCTCGTAGGCCGATGGTGGATAGGGGGTCACTTTGGAGCTTGGCTCAGCTTGTCAGAGGGATTGATCATTGTCTTTAGTTCGCTCGTCGGAGGATATTTCGCTATTTTTAGCAGTTCTTGGCAGGATGGGACCACTGCTATTTTTAGCATTGGCTGTGGCGGCATCAGGAATCACTTCAGAGTCTGTCAGCATCAGACGGATCAGTAAACGGGTTAGAAATAAGGGAGATATTAATATTTGATCGTATTGATTAAATATTAATTAATTAACGTTTATAATATAAAGTTATAATTTAATATTATAACTTAAGTGGTTTTCCTTGAAGGGTGCGCCCAACATCAGAAGGGGCCAAAAGTCATTATTAAAAGTAATTAAAATATTCAGTGATGGACTATTGAAATATTAAAATATTAAAAACGTGAATATTTTAATGAAACCCTATTTTCAAGCAAATCGCACTTTTCAGCCTATTAGTGGATTTTGCCTTGGAAATTGTGCATTATGAGATTATTGAGTTTGATATTGATCAATTTTTGGTCTGAGCCTGAGACTTAGGGTTTCACGTTCGATTCCTTGGAGAACGAGCCATCTCCAGCGGAAAGCAATTCAGAGAGTGTGCAATATCACTCGATCTATTGCCTACAGAGGTTTTCTTACTCAGAGAAAACTACAGAGCTTTCAGAGATTGTTCTTGGTCAGAGATTCTTCAGTTGTTGCATCCAGTTATCATCTATCACCTTGGGCGCACTTTATTCAGGGGTTTAAAGGTGGATTTGAGGAGGCCGTACAAAATAAACAAGCTGCTGTACTTGGCCGTACTTCTGACAGGCCGTACCATAGCATCTCAGCCGTACTTTTCAGCTTGGAAGCAACGCCTTGGTTTGAAGGTTCCAGTTTGCTCTGAAAGAGGCGCCTATACCAGTTAATCAATTTGTGCATGCCAGAAGGAAGGAAGGAGATCATATTTATTTCTGTCGTACCATTTGTACCTTCAGCCGTACCAGCAGAATAACAGGTTCTTTTCATAATAAAAATCATTATTCTATCTTGTATGTTGTCAGATCATTTTTATATGAAAATCATATGAATAACAAAAGACACGCCTTCATTTCTATTTCCATTTCTCAAGCAAATTGAAGTCTATTGTTTTCTATTGAATTTATTTCAATTTTCTGGTAAAGCCGTACTATCCATAAATGCATTAAAAAATCCAAAAATTGCAAAAAAATCACAAAACTTCAGAAAACGTCAGAAAACCTAAGAATATCAATCAGAACAGTAACAGGGGGAAACCTAGGGTTTCTACATGTTTCCCAAGCTTAAAAATTTCACATACACAGCTAGGAGGGCATATAGGGGGAAATATGAAGGCCATTCTTTTATTTACAATGTGGCACCTTGTCCCATAGTTGATGTGACCCAATTAGTGATGTTAGAGAGTGTTGACACCATCAACCTTAGCAACCAAAGCAATGGATTGAGAAATTATTCCACAATATGTGCAATAAACTTTGTTGGACAAGAGAAAGTGAGTTCACCCATTTTTCAAATATAGTCTTCGAGATCCCAAATCTGAGACAAGCAGCTATGTGCTTAGGGTCAAATCTTCCACAATAATCACATTTTTCTTTGAAATAATGATACATGCCTTGTTGTTTCTTCTCTTGTCAAGAAGTACCTTGAGCTTGTTATTTTTCCTCTTCCATTTTCATTTCTTCTTGTAGGTGATCCAATACTTGGTCTTCAATTCTCTGATGTACTTATTTGCAATATTGGGCAGAGAGTGTGTAGAAGTATGCAAATAAGTCACATTTTACCAAACATTGACTAGAAAATTTTAGAATGAGGTCAACCTCAAATCTGAAAACTCAAAGAAAATTGATGATCATTTCTTACAAGTTGATGATGGGACCATTGCTCAACCCACTTATCTTCAACATTGTTGGTCTTATGGTTTGAGCATTCCATGTGGCCAAATGCAAGTGTGCTTCCATCAACTTCATGTTAAGATGGTCCTCCAAATTTTATTGAAAGAAAAAAAAATTATATTAATGTCCATGGATGACCAAAAATAGGTCAATGAGACTAGAGGAAACAATAGTTACCAATAGAAAGATTTTGATGTTCGCTTTAGCTAAGGAGCATTTTATTTTCCAGTGCTTGGCCTTCCATGAGTTTTGTGCTAAGTACTATTGTTTGTATAGAGAATTTGATGGTTCTCTATCCACCTCCTTTTGCCACCTTGATTAGACATGGTTGATCCTTTTTCTACCTGAGATCACAAGGTTCAAGCATAGATCTCTCCACAATGGTCTTAGATCTACTAGATTAATCGCATCCTTTCAGCCTATCATAGATTGTGAAGCCATTAGGTGTCCTTTGGATACTGTTGATCCATGTATGAATGGAAGTAATCTACGAGGCATTTGTCATCCTTGTGATGTACTACAGCTAAGGCTCCTCAACATCCAAATTCTCACTCTAATGGTCTTGGCTCTGTCTCTTATTGATGTAGAGGACCCTCTTACACCACTCTTCCATGGCACTAATCTTAGGTGAAAGCTCACATTAATAGTTTTCTTCTCCTACCAGCAATTCTTTAGTTTCAAATGTTAGGAGGGACCATAGGAAATTTATTGCCTCCTAGGATTGTCCAGTTTGTTAGCCCTAGACTTTCCTTGACAAGCATTCTCTAAATATGCATTGGTGCTCCTATAAAGATAGGTGATAATAATGTTGGCTCCTCTAACACCTCACTAAACACTAACACTTGAGGATTTGTGTTTTCCCCTTTTGGATGGTCTTCATTTGTTTCTATGACTTTGCAGGGCCTTTCCCCCATCTTTTATATTTGTACTATTTTGGGAGTTATATAATAATAATGTTGGCTCTGTTAGTTTTATGATCAGATTTAATACACAGAAATTAATTCAAAATCAGACACAATAACACAGCAGATACCCTAGGAAAACCCTCCTATTGAGGGAGAAAAACCCAGCAACAATATATCACTTATATATTGATTTCACACAATAATGATCTCCTTACAAGAGGCCAATATGAAGGCCTTAATACATGCACCAAAGTGTGATGCAACTCAGCAATACAAAGATACAGTATACTGAATAAAATTCAGCCTTCAAAGATATCGATTTGCCTTGAGAAGAACACGCACTTGAGATGAGTGAATGAATTCGATGATTAAACAATGAGACTTCTTCAAGTATATATACACTATGATGAGAGGAGACGTGACCTTTTAAAGACACAAATCGGCCCAGCAAGAAAGATGCGCCCCTCCAATGAAATTGTGTCCATACAAGAGGTCGGTCTCTTTTAGAAATTAGTGCCATTCCATTAATAATAATCAATCATTGTGCCTCTTCAATTAAATCGATATCATATAAATTAAATAGCCATAGCTATGATTTAATTTATTATTCTTGAACAAGGGGATTGGCTGGAAGGATAAGACCGACGCTGTCATAACATCAACACTCCCTCTCAGCTAGGGAGTATACTTCCAGTTGCACAAGACATATCACCTCATCGTGATGTCTACCACTATGGCTACAACCATATGTGGAAAAGATAGATATCACCTCATCGTGATATCAGATATCACCTCAACATGATATCAACCATAATGGCTACAACCATGTATGGTATGTACAAGTGTTCATCACTTGTGTGATCTTGTCACCTCAACATGACTTTCACCATGTCTCTCCCAGAGGGTGAAACACAAGTACAAAAAATCATCACGAACTCTCTCACGTGATGCTGTCATGGAGTCACACACATGACATCCACCATGGCTCTCCCAGAGGGTGGAACAAGGGTTTTCACCTCAAACTTCTCTTGCAGAGAAGAATGCATTAACAAGGGATTTCACCTCGAACTTCTCTCTCAGAGAAGAACTCATTAAAGAGGATCACTGATACTGAGACTCCTTCTCAGTTAGGGCTAGATTCTCCACCATACCAAGCTTATCTCGAAAGTACATAAACTTTATCCTGGAGAGAGTCTTGGTGAGAATGTCTGCAGTCTGCTCATTAGTGCTGATATACCTCAACTATATAGCTTTCCTCAATACCATATCTTTGATATAATGGTATTTGATCTCAACATGCTTGGTTCTGCCATGAAACACATGATTGACAGAAAGCTTCACACAGCTCTGGTTATCACAATGAATGATAGTAGGCTCCATTGATTGTCCAAAAAATCCTACAAGGAGCTTACGACCACACTGCTTCCCGAGCTACCACACAAGCTGCAATGTACTTTGCCTCTGCTGTACTCAATGCTACAGATGACTACTTCCTGCTGCACTAGGAAATCATAGTAGATCCCAAACTGAAGCAACATCCATAGGTGCTCTTCCAATTAGTGACACACATTGCCCAATCAGAATCAGTGAAACCATGCAACTTCAGATCCACACCTGAAAAATATCTCAACCCATATCCAACTATGCCACACAAGTATCTCAGGATATGTTTTGCTGCAACAAGATGTATCTGTCTCGGTTCACACATGAACTGACTAAGTGCACTCATAGCATAATAGATATCTGGTCTAGTGTTAACTAGATACATTAAGGTTCCAATCAACTGCTTGTACATCATAGGATCCACCAAGTCTGATCTAGCTGCAGCCTCTTTATGTAAGTTGGTCTCCATAGGTGTAGACATGGATTTGCAATCCATCATACCAAACCTCTTAAGTATATCAATAGTATACTTCCCTTGACTTAGAATCATCTCATTTGGCTTCTGCCAAACTTCTAAGCCAAGGAAGTAATGCATGAGTCCAAGGTCCTTCATTTCAAACTCAGAAGCCAACTCTTTCTTACATTTGATGATTAGATGCTCTTCTCCAGTAAGAATCAAATCATCAACATACAAAACCAAAATCATTGCTTCACCATTAATTACCTTGAAATACAAATTAGAGTCAACATCATTCTTGGAGAAGCCCAAACTTAACAAGTAACGATCAATCCTTTTGTACCATGCACGAGGAGCCTGCTTAAGACCATACAAGGCCTTCTTTAGCTTGCAAACATGAGACTCCTTCTAATGTACCTCGAATCCATCAGGTTGCTCGATATAAACTTCTTCCTCGATCACACCATTCAAAAAAGTTGTCTTCACATCCATCTGATGAATCTTCCATCCTCTAGATGCAGCAATGGCAATAATGGTTTTGAAAGAAGTATAGCGAGCAGCTGGAGCAAGTGTTTCTTCATAGTCAACTCCCTCTTTTTGTGAGAACCCTCTAGCCACGAATCTTGCCTTGTACTTCTCAATGCTCCCATCAGTTGCATGCTTGATCTTGAAGAGCCATTTTGAAGATACCATAGATTTGCCTTCGGGTCTAGGAATGATGTCCCAAACATCATTCTTGAGAATTGACTGATACTCCTTTGTCATAGCATCTTTCCAAACTTGTTGACTAGAAGCTTCCTCAACACTGGAAGGTTCAGACTCAATAATCTGACTCATCAAAGCAACATAAATAGAGATGTGAGGTCTCTTGCTTTCTCTGAAGGTTCCTCTTGGAGCTACAAACCTTTCTGCCTCTGCATTGTTTGCCTAGCCCAAAGAGGTCTTTTCCTCCCAATCACAATATCGGTAGGCCCATCAGTAGGTTCCAAGGGCTCAACTGGATCAACATCTTCTTTTGGTTTTGAAGTCTCCCTTTGAATCTCAGAAGCACGGTCAACTTCCATATCCTGAGGAGACTCTTCATTATCAATCTCCATGTGAGTGCCCTTGGATCTTCTGAATGCAACTTCTTCCTCAAATGTGACATCTCTACTGATCTCAATCAACTTTTGACCTGGGATGTAGATCCAGTAGGCTTTTGATGTTTCACTGTAACCTACAAATATCCCCTTCTTGCCAGAAGGCTCCAACTTTGTCCTCTTTTCCTTCAGAACATGAATGTACACTGGACATCCAAAGATCCTTAAATGACTCACTTCTGGCTTCTTCCTTGTAAAGGGTTCTTCAGGAGTCATGTTCTCCAGGATCCAGTGAGGACTTCTATTTTGAACATAGATTGCTGTCCTTGATGATTCTGCAAAAAGGAAGGTTTGCAGATCTTGGTCATGAATCATGGCTTTAGCTACTTCCACAATCGATTTGTTCTTCCTTTTAGCAACACCGTTTTGTTGAGGATTATAAGGAACACTGAACTCCCTCTTAATCCCAGATCAATGCAGTAGTTCCGAAAATGGCCGGAAGTGTACTCTCCTCCATTATTAGATCTCAGGACTTTGATCTTCTTTCTGGACAGATTCTCCACCTGAGAGTTGAATTCCTTGAACCTTTCTAATACTTCCTCAGATTCTTTAGATTTCAAGAAATAAATCCAAGTCTTTCTAGAGTATTCATCAATAAAAAGAATGTAGTACAAGAAACCACTATAAGAAGCAACAAACATTGGACCACATAAATCAGAATGGATGAGATCTAGAATACATTTGGATCTATTTTCTCTACTATGAAATGAACCTTTAGTATTCTTACCCATAGTGCAGCCTTAGCAAATGCCTTCATGCTCCTAGTTGAACTTTGGAAGACCCGAGACCATCTTCTCCATGATAGGTAGAGCTCGGAAGTGAAGATGAGCCAATCTTCGATGCCAAAGATCACACAAGCTTGAAGAATCATGAACTAGCGCTTGAAGTGGACGAGTGCATAGCCTGTAGAGACTCTCATGTCTAACTCCAATCACCCAAGTAGTCTTGAAATTGGAGTTCTTCGTCCACACAAGAACTTTGTTTTTAGAGAATGCAACTTGGTAACCCTTGTCTTCCAAGGCTGAAATGGAAACAAGGTTTTGCTTGATGCCTGGAACATATAGAACATCGTACAATTGAAGGGTAATGCTAGAATCCAAGCGGAGAGTGGAGGTCCCAATTCCTTTCATCAAGTAACTAGCATCATCTCCAACAATGACTTGTTCACTAGAATCTCTCTCCACCAAATTAGATAGATGCTCCTTGAATTCGGTGATGTGGTGAGAGGCACCACTATCAATCAACCAAGTGTTGGTGTTGGTAGATACATTGGTTGACAATGCCGAATAGAATAAGTACTCACATGAATCCTTCTGCGGGGAGACATCATCAACATCT
Organism: Sequoia sempervirens; assembly: GCA_007258455.2. Lineage (NCBI taxonomy): Eukaryota > Viridiplantae > Streptophyta > Pinopsida > Cupressales > Cupressaceae > Sequoia > Sequoia sempervirens. Next base: position 176,037 of record VDFB02273178.1, on the reverse strand, counting down.
GCAATGGTGGCCTACTGCTTAGACCTTGAAGGACAGTGCTTAGTAAAGTGACCATACTTGTCACACCTAAAGCATTGGACTTTGGATAAGTCTCTCTTTTTCTTGAATGTTGGAGCACCATCATTTCCTTTATCTCGATTCCTCTTGAAGAATCCTTTCTTCCCATCTTTTCCTTTCTTCTTTGAAGAGTGAGAGGTGAGAACATGAATATCTTCATTAGTTGAACTTTGACTAACGCCTCTAGCCACCAACCTTGACTCCTCTTGAATGCAGTCGGCCCTCAAACGATCAAACTTAGGAAGTTTGGATCTTGCACTGATTCCTTGAATGTAGGACTCCCATGATGAAGGAAGACCATTGAGAGCAAGCATGGTCAAGTCTTTATCATCAACCACATGACCAATTGTAGAGAACTGATCTCTCAATTCTGAAATCCTCATGAAATAGGCAATCATTGTTTCTCCTTTCGCCATCTTCACATGGTGTAGTTGTTGCTTTAGTGCAAGAGCCTGGCTGGTGTTGTTGATTTCGTACATCTCCTCCAAAGTTTTGAACATGTCCCTTGCTGTCTTCAATTTGGAGACAATCAGAACAATATGATCTTTAACGGAATCAACCAACATCTTCTTTGCCTTGATGTCTTTCTTCCTCCACTGCAACTTCTCTTCTTCCTCTGCTGGTTCGGGAACTTTGGTCTCCACAAACTCAGCCAAATCATTCTCTTCCAAGGTGAGCATGATTCTCAACCTCCATGATGTATAAAATTCAGCCTTCAAAGATATTGATCTGCCTGGAGAAGAACACGCACTTGACATGAGTGAATCAATTTGATGATTAAACAATGAGACTTCTTCAAGTATATATACACTATGATGAGAGGAGACGTTACCTTTCAAAGACACAAGTCGAACCAACAAGAAAGATGTGCCCCTCCAATGAAATCGTGTCCATACAAGAGGTCGACCTCTTTTAGAAATTTGTGCCTCTTCATTAATTCGTGCCATTCCATTAATAATAATCAATTATTGTGCCTCTTCAATTAAATCGATATCATATAAATTAAATAGCCATAGCTATGATTTAATTTATTATTCTTGACCAAGGAGATCAACTGGAAGGATAAGACCGATGCTGTCATAACATCAATAGGCTCCTCTAACACTTGAGGATTTGTGTTTTCCCCTTTAGAATGGTCTTCATCTATTTCTACTACTTTACAGGGTCTTCCCCCATCTTTTATAATTGTACTATTTTAGGCATCACTCTTTTTATTATCCCCCATGCGTGTATAATTTTTCAGCATTTCTTGCTTCTTTTTTTTTTTGGGGGGAGGGGGGGCGTGTCAAGACTATTAGTGTTTGGTAGCTTGAGGAGATATTTTCTCCTTAATTAAAGGCAGGCAGCCTACATATTGCAAATTATACTTTATATTTATATTTTTTGGACGAGGCAGACCCTTGTGAAGAGTCGGCTTGCTTGTGAAGAGGCACCTTACCTTGTATATAAAGAAGGCAATGCTCATTCTTACATCATCAATTATTATTATTCCAAAGTCAAGTTCGCACTTCAAAGGAGATTGATTATTCTTCTCAAGGCATACGCATTGCATCAAGGAGTTCGTTCTACAGCAGATTATCTTATTGCTTAGTGCAGATCGATATTGTGTATATCTTGCATCTAAGAGAGGTGCTATATTTATTACATCTGACTGGCCTAGTGTTTGGCCAAGTTGTAAAGCAGAATTGCTGCTCATTCAATTCAATATATAAGTGATATATTGTGGCTGAGTTTTTCTCCCTCAAGAAGGAGGGTTTTCCCAGGATAAATTCCATGTTCTTTGTTCACTTTGTTGAATTTTCTGTTAATTTGCATTTCTGATTAAAACAACAACAAAGACCACTTTAGCCCTAGTCGTTTGTTACTGTACTTGTATGTTCAACTCCATTTGATCTATATTGGTCATTCATGGACATTGAATATTTTCATTCTTTCTCAATTTTCATGCATTCATTCTTCTAGAATACAATGTCAAATTTTGGCCTACAGTAAACATTTGAAGTCAATATAGACCTGCCAAGGACAAATCGAGATAAAAAATATATCATATGATGCAGAAGATTTATTGTGATTGAATGACTTCAACAGAATTATTGGAATACACTCCACTAAGCCATGACTTGTAGGTAACTCACTCAGTAACTAGGTTGACCTGATCCTCATGCTGCTGGTTAGTTAGAGCAATAAAAAACATGCAAATAAGAAATGGAAATCAAACAAATATAAATATAGGGGTTTAATCTGAATTGAATATGATAATTTTACCTGCATGTTACCGATAAGAAGAGCTAATAGTATGAGCCCAAGGATTGCAAGGGTTATTGAGAAAATGACCTCTCCTATGAACTTGCTGGTTTGCAAACCCTGGCCAAGTGTGCTGCAAGACCCCATATAAAGTAAGAATAAATATAACAGAACGACAATAGAATGCATTTATCCATATGATATCTTATACAAAACTCAGCTTCCAAAAAAAACTGTATGGACGTTAACTCTCATTAGTTTCAATTTTGTGAAACTTTGATAAGGGTTAAACGGTAGTGTATACTGTTAATGAAAAGTAAGGTCAAATCATATGAAATTCATCTACAGCCAAAGTTGAAAGCATTGAAACTGTATGGTGTATCATCCTGAAATGGAGCTATACTGAGCACAAAGTGGATAATATCCTCTTGAAGCAAATGTTTTGTCAATCCACATATAAGAATCAGATAACCAATGACCTAACAAGACGGCAAACCTAAAAGAAAGATAGATCCATTTTTAACTATGAAATATCTAATTTTGAAAAAAATCAGCAATGAATTCATAACTTCATAATGGCTGAGATCCCAACATCCACTACTGAATTTATGCTACAAAATGGGTCTCCTCTTTGCACTATGAAAGAAATGGCTATAGATCGTACAAGAAAAGAAAGGAAAAGATGATATCATGTTTTCCACAAGTGACCTGCTCTACTGTCAATAGGATTGCCAATCTAGAGGCATGTAAAAGGTTAGACTTTGCAGTATTGACCTTGATTTGCATGTAGTAGCAAGTTTATTGTATACTTGAGCTTTTGTATATTTAAAAGGAACCAGGCAATCTTTTATTCACTTTTTCCAACATATTACATTTTTGCATAAAAGTGTCAGCCATTTAGACTACTGACAGCTTAGTAAATGTTTTGTAAAATCATATCCACAGAAAAATCTCAGTCTCCAATCTAGTTTTGTTTTGCCTTCAGTCTATTATATGATGTATGTACTCAATCTAGCCCCATTCTTGTATTTTTCTCCTTTAATTTCTAATCTACAAAATGATATTTGTCCAGAATAGATTGGCACTCCATTAGACAAAGCACTAATTTTTAAAACTTGTATGTGGCAATTAACTACAACAACTGTAGCATAAAAATAACTGTAGAATTGTAACTAAATAAGCCACGAATGAATGGAGAGAAAGACACACAATGAGAATAATTTCTAATTTACAAAAATCACTACTTCAAATCACAAGAGATTTGAAGCTGCCATACTCTGCTCTCAGCTCTCTCCGCTATGCCACAACACTCTCACTGTTTTTAAATTTTATATTCTGATGACAATTCCTTAATAGCTGTTTTTCCAGGGATGTTTTTGTCAATTTTGAGCCTTTCAGTGCAGTTTTCTGGGGGATAAACATTATCTAGCAGAGTTCCACACACATTCTTCATGTCGTACACATCCGAAGCTTTTGAATAATTTTTGAGCAGAGTCATCTCAAGCTACAGTCACAAAGTTATGATGCCAAAAAATTGACCTACTAGTTTTTAAGTATTCTGTCAAACCATTGCCCTCTACTGCTACCTGGATCAGTCTATCAGGTATTATGAGAGGCTTTTTGCACATTCATCTTCTGTTTTCATTCAATAGATTTCAAAAGGTCCATCAATATACATTCTTATGTCATGGTGCTACTCTGGCTGCAGACCATTACAGAATAAACTTATGATCTTTTTTCTGTATTATGTAGGATTACCTTTTATGCCAATAACTAACGGAATTCCCTTTCATTAGCAAAGGTAAACTAGAGCATTCTCAAACGAAGGAAAACATCAAAATAGCAAATTATCTAGGGCTCCCCACAAGCAAAGAACATATTTTCACAAGATGGAAAGGGATGCCACTCAAATGATGGCATGAATGAGGCCTAGATCACAGGAATAATACAATTTAGGTTTTTTAGTAAGATAAAAGGCAATTTAGAATGACGCATATAGATGTCAACACTAAAAGGTCAATCAAAGTGTCTACTCTCTGATGGGTATATGTTGTGCATTGAATTTTACAGGCCTACATTAATTGCAATATCTTTAATTTTTAAATACAAAGAATGCAGGAATGGGTTGGAAAACGTGAAAAGTTAATGAAGCTAGGCTTCTTTAAAAAACTTGCAGTCAAATTCAAAGCTTTGAATAAATATCGTGAGCTGGAGTTCCCTAGAACATAATGGATAGTCAAGTTCTAAGCATTCAATAAATATGAGCTGGATTTCAATAGAAAATAATGCATAAACTGTGCTAAATCAGAGCAGAATAACATTACACTACAATGGAATGATGATATAATGATTCCAAAAATAGACAATAAATTTGTAGATAGCCTAAAGAATTGAGGTAGAGTATGACAGCAAAATCCTGTTAATTATCAGAACTCACCTTAGGTTTTGCAGGCCCCACATTAAGCAATAGAAATATTTCTCCACAAACTTCCTTGATGCAACAATCCTCATTTTCAGAGCAGGTGTGTATATTCCAAAGTCAAATGGTACATCATCTTCACCAGTCACAGGACATTCAGAATCAAACACTTGTTTGCTAACCTGATTCCAGGAGATGAAGCCAGATTTGTCTTGATTTCCACAATATAAATATTCTAGTTTACATAAATCATTATGCTGCCTGCATGCTTTTCGCCAACATCCATCTTCCCGCTCCACTGCAAGTAAATACCAGCAAGCTCCAAGGACCTGGCAACAGAAGTATCATGCAGACTTAATAACATTATTTCCCCTTTCACCATGAACAAACCATGTTTAAAGTAATTGTTCTGAAAATATTAATGATCATTATAAATGGTGACTATTATAAACTATCCAAAAACTCCATTAAAGATATTAAATCCTCTTTTTTATGCATTTCAAATCCTGCAGCACCTTTGTATGCAATTATTTAGCACAAAAGTCCAGCAGTTGGTAATTGTAATGGGGAAGACTGGAAAGATATGGATCTGCAGTTATAGAGGTCACATGTACTCTCTTAATCCATATGTACACTTAAGGCAAATAAATGGATGCACTGAAGGCACATAAATATGGGTGCTGACCATCCATATTGTAATAGCCATCCACTTGCAGTAAATAGTATAACATTTTGTACTAAGTCGGCCGTGTTAAAATAAATATGCTATGATTAAATAAAACTGTCTTAGTATTTAAGTAATTGATTGTGTAGTGGACCTATTTTAATTACTGTTCGTTGGTTGGGAGATTGGCAATAAATGAGTGTAACTGCTACACCATTATTGGAAGTAACTACCACACCTGTTGGGTGGGCACAAAATTGATGGTCAGATCTTGAACAGAGTTAGGGAGCTCACTCACAAGTGGATTCCCCTGGTGTGATGTCCCCACTCTAGTCAGTTCTCGGGAACAATGTGTTAGCTTTTTCTTGGACCCTTGTGGGCTAACTGGATTGGTTAGAGGGTCAATGGTATTTTCTGGAGGAGTTCGTCGTTCTCATTTTCAGAGCTCAGTGATTGGTTCACAGCAGGCATTGGCAGTTTAGGGGTTGACAGCTTCTGACGGCATGGGAATATATGGAGTTTTGTGAGAGTTATGGATTTTTAAGTGATTTGAGTTAATTATTTAACTTAATGCTTTATTATAAAGTCAAATTGACTTTATATATTTTATATCACTTAAATATTACATAAAGGTGATTTAAAATTAAATCACTTAACACATAAAAGTGGCGCCCAAGTATTTAAGTTCAAACTATTGAAAAGGACTTAAATATATTTTAAAAGATTTAAATGATGAAAGTGGCGTCCTTTTTTTTAAATGCGTGCCTTCTTGGATATAAGGCATTTTGGCAATGAGAAACCCAATTCTTGATTATTTCGACTTTGCCTTTGGTTTTTCTTCTGTGCTTTCCTCTGTGATCAAGGTTTGAGAAAATTTTCCATTGGAGAATGATATCTCTTCGATGTTGAACATTTTTGAGACTGTGAGAGACCAGTCGAATTAGTGCAGCTGTGAGGGCTTCATTTAGAGGTTCTACATGCTACAATCAGAGTTTTATGATTCAATTTACTTGTTTGCAATAAGGAAGGGGGTTTCTTCCCCTGTGGTGTCCTCTTCAACAATTCTATAGCTTCCAGCTTTGGCTCTTCAATATCTTACTTGGGCCGTACCATTTGCATTGGGAAATGTGCCTTTTTTGGGAGGCGTGTGAAGTAACTAGTTGAAATGCCTTTCTTTTGGCTGCTATTTGTCATCCATTCTTGGCGTCTACCTTTCTCAACGGCTTGCATCCTGTTTCAGAGAGGGAGAAGTCAGATCTGGAGCCTAGGCGAGCTTTTTTGTCAGTTTTCATCAATTTCGGCTGGCAAACTGTGCTACTTCTTTATTTAATTATTTTTGAGCATTTCGGGTATGTAATTCATTTGCAATCCCATTGTATGTACTGCAAAATAACATCTATTATATCTATTGCTCAAAATATTACTGTATTGCGTTTTTATGAGCTTTAATATGATGCACACCTTCTCTTCTGTCTACAAACTTTCTCTAAAAAACAAAAAAACACAATAAGATTTAAGAAAAAAATACAGGGGTTTGAGTTGTGAGCCAGCAGGGTTCATCACACTTGGTGTTCAAACTATTTCTGATATGCATTGCCTTTAACAGTAATATAGTTGCCATTACAAACATTTTGTAAGTTGTTCTTTAGTTAAGTGCTGTTTTATTTATTGTATTAAAATTGTTGGGCATTAATTAGAAATAACAAAGAGTATTCATAATGGCTACAAGTGGGTGGGAGGGAATGGTCTTTGTATATGGAAAATGTCATAATCCATCAGAACTCCAAGTCTCAAGCTGTAACTATTTAGTCAACTATTCTAATTTGTGTACCAATATTTACTTTTAGGCCAAACTCATCTTCCACACCATTCCGCTTATACTGAGAGGGGGGGGGTGAACCAATATAACTAAATTTTTCCCAATTTAAAACTTTAATCAATCAACAACAACAACCATGTAAGATCTAATAATTAGGAACACAATAAGAACACCAAATATACGTGGAAACCCTTGCAGGAGAAAAACATAGAAAAATAATGCAATATATATATAGATATAAAACTTCTTACAATCTTTGTAGGCACCAACCTACTGGAGACACCAATCCCCTCTTATATAATTTGTGAGCACCAACCCACTGGAGACACCAATCCCCGCAGCTGAGCACCAACTTAGTAAGACACACCAATCTCTTCTTTGATAGGCACCAACCTTCAAATTCTTCAACAAACAATATAGTTTCATTTATTCTCCACTAAACTGATCGCAGCTTCTAATTCTGAATAATATAAGGTTTTCTTTCAAAATTCAAATCCACGCTTACACCTTCCTCCACAAATTTAATAAATTAATTCAAATGATGCACACTCTTCTTTCACAAATCTGATTCACACTATGACAATGTCTTCCCTCAAATCCACGCTGGGTTGTGTTTGGAAAGTCATTTAGAGACATTGGAGCTTGGAAAGAACAATATAATTCTTCACAATATTGATATAACACTATTTCTATGCTTCTTGGTAGGCATTCTATCATATTGTAAGCTGATCAGTAGTACTGTCAGCATTCCCATTCACTTCTTTATTTACTTATTGTACTGCCCGCTGAATAAGTGGAAGAGGCTGGCTTGCCGCCTATTTAATTTCAGTTTGTAGCCTTAAGGACCCTCTGACCATATGCTCGCCATCTCTTAGCGCATTATTGGTTATAGTTACTTCAGCTCAGCATGCACAAGATCCTCTGACCATATGCTCGTCTATCCCAGACGCATTCTTGGTTAGAGTTCATTTCTAGTTCTGCATTGTACCAGATACTCTGACCGTATGTTCATCCATCTTGGACACATTCTTGGTTAGAGTTATTTCCGCATCATTTTGGTTTTGAAGCTAACCTTAATGGGTGCGTGTTGCATTGTAACTGTTATTGAAAATTTGAAAAAAAAATTGGTCCGGTTCATTACAGTGGTATCAAAGCCACGCATCCTGCCATCCTGTGCCCATCAAGGTTCAGTTGACAGTTGAATGACAGAGAAATCAGTTTCTACATCAGAGGTTAGAGCTGAGTTCAGTATCAGCTTTCAGAAGTTTCAAAGATGTTGCGTTTTATAAGGTCCAAGAATCGTGAGAAGTCAAATTTGACTATGGTATCTGAGGAAGGAAAAGTTAGTGTTGCCGTAAGGGATTTCATTGAGTATGCCGAACAGTACAGGAGACAATGTGAACATGAGGCTGCCATACTCCGTGAAGAATATCAAAACATGCCAAATGAGTTTAGGAACAATGTTTCATTTGATTCCTATTTGAATTGTGTGGCGTTATTGAAGCCTGGAAAGTTGGACATGGTCAATCACATCAAGAAAATGATTAAAAGAGAAGCAAAACAAGCTTTGGTTGAAGTATCAAAGAAGGAAGAAGTTGAAGTGCCTATTTGTGATTTGCAGCCCACAAATACGCAAGTTGGAAACACCTTGACAATTGAAGGATGTATGGAAGCACCCCATAATTCTTCCTTAAACTTGCATGTGATAGCAAGTGATGAAGATCAGTTTGGTGAAAAGAGCATAGCAGTAGTCTTGAATCCTAATTTGGATTCAGCCCATGGAGGTCTTGAGAGAAATGATTTCACAGAAGATTTTAGTAGTACTGTTGTGTGGGATGAATTTGTTAAAGAAGAGCAAGTAGAAGGAAATACTGATGGAGCACTTGAATCAACCTATGACCATTGCCAAAGTGATAATGTTGGCAATGATTCCAACATGTTTGTACCACCTCTTGTTGAAGGTTTGGTAATGGATAGTTTCCCTCTTGTTGTTGTTCAAACTCCTCTAAGAGTTTTCACAAGATGAAGATATGACAAGTGATCAAGGAGACCTTTTTGGTATGCATATGATTACTAAAGATGAGATCAGAAATATACCTATAGATGATGGTCACATTGAAGGCAAAAGGGATGAAGTTTTCAAAACAGCTAACATTGAAGATTCTATGCTTCACTATGACATTTGTGACATGGGTGAACTTGGGTTTGATTATCAAACTAAGCCCTTGGAGAGAGGGACTTATGAAGAAATCAGTTCAAGAGAGTTATAGGGTGACCGATTCAAAGACTAACACTCCAAGAGAAACATGAAGAGTACTTTTCCTTTGATCGAAACAATCAGCCTTTTACCATTTGGGATCCGGGTTGGTTGGCACCAAGGTATGATAAAGAACCTTTGTGGGATGAATTTCCTTTTGATCCAGATGAAGATAAAAAATCAGATTGCATTGGAAGTTGTGAGGTGGCTTTTGGAGGAGGTGTCTTTGAAGAAGAAGATTGTTCAACAAAGCTCCATAATGATCTCTTTGAAGTGGTTGCAACCGCTAAAGAAGAGTATGTTGCTACAGAAACTTTCTGAATAGCGGACAATTATAATCCATTGATCAAGTTGGATGCTGCCATAATGTTTGACCAAGGAGACAATGATGAAGGAGGAGAGCTAGAAGACCATATGGCTCTTGAAGAGGAAAGAGTTAAAGAGGTTTACAAACACAAGTCTGATTTTTCCATTCAAGGAGCTGATTGCAAACATAGGGTTGAAGAAATCATGGAGAATGATCATCTCCATGGCATTGAGCCTTATCTGCATGTTGGTGGTAAAGTACAAGGATGTTGGAGCAGCATTGAGGGCAGCACAGACAAGGGACAAGGTTCTGATTTTCAGTTGCAGCCTATCAACAGTTCACCATCTTCGCATTCTTATGAGTGGGAAAGACAATTCAAGGTGACCATTGACAAGGAAGTGCAATCTCTATCCATGTTTGATCACACACATAGCTTGGTTGAAGATCTCTACTGGAAGGTTCAATTTGATGAGAGACTGAAATGTATTAAGGATGAAGTTACTCTCCCTAATTTGCAACATGTCAAAGAATCCTTGGAGACATTGAAATCGGAGTACTTACACTTGATTGAAGATCGTGATCACACCATTGAAGTTGCAAAGAAGACCATTGGTGTTTTCCAAGAAAATGAGAGATTGGTTGATGAGCTCACCCTAGAGCTTAAATCAACAAAGGACAAGTTGAAAGAAACTCAGTTGGCTCTAACAAAGGTTGAAGACCAGTTTGCTGATTTCAAACTTTCCAGGGAGCAAGAGAATGAGCAAAGAGTTGAAGAAATCAAGCAAGTAATGGCGAGCTTGATAGTCTTCGAGAGGAGTTTGATCTTGAAGGTTTCACAAGAAAATCAAAGGTTGCATGTGCAGATTTGGATCAGCAAGGTGAAAGGGATGACTTCCAAGTCTTTGACAATCCTCTCTTTGAAGTAGGAGTAGAAGCAACTTTTGTCAATCCTCTCTTTGATTTGAGAAATGAGTCATGTGGTGAAGTGACCAAGCATGAGGTCGAGTATAAACCCCAGTCTATGGATGCTTTGATATCATTACATGAGGAGGTGCCACATTTTGTGATTAGTAATCTTCCAAGGCCTTTTGATAATGAATGCACAAGTGGGTTTAAGGATGGAGTCTCTACATGGGAAGTGTTGATTTAGGAGATTTCAACATCTTTGACACCAAGGTGTTAACAAAGTGAGACTTGGTAGCTGCTGGTAACTTCATTACAGTAGCAAGGAGTGAAGGTTTCAGTCTTGTTACTCAGGAAGTAGGGAAGAAAGATGGACCAGAACTTGGTGTTTGTATGCTTGTCAATCCATCCCTTTGGTTGAATGATGCTTTGGCACTTATTAGTCCATTTTTGGAGTTGAATTTAAGGTCATTTAATATTTCATGCTCCAATGTTGTTGAAACTTTCATGGATAGGCTTCAAGGGTTCACTAGAGGAGGCATCAATCTCTTCAGTATGCACTTGATCCTTACTAGCACTTGGGGATGCATTGAGATTACCTTGCATTGTGTTGAAAATCATTTTCAGTTGGGTATCCGCGCTTGGGATCCTCAACTTGACTTGATAGAGCTTATTACATTTGGAAAGGACTATTGGAGGAAAAATGATCAAATTTCTAGATTTGTTGATGTTATTCCTTTCTTTGTCCGCCACTTGATGGGTTCGTTTGTTCATCAACAAATGGATTGGAGAGGAATTTTGAGTATGGGTTGGAGAAATGAACGATTGGTTGCTCTTGAGAGTGATTCTTGGCTAAGACAAGGACAGATTTTGAGACTCGAGCTTGCTGGTTTGAGGCAGACCAGCCACCTTACATGTGGCGTTTCTCTCATTCAGGAGAGTTGGTTCATCACTCCCGATCAAAGAAGTGGTCGTTTTCTCATGGAGATGGATCTAGCGTGTTTTCCAACCACTTTGGAGGTTTGTGATGTAAACTCTGATGGTTTACTTTCAATATTGGTTCAGGACAGTGAGCTACCCCATGCTTTGATTCCACATTTTGAGACTCTTGGGGTTGGAATTGTGAGAAATTTCTTCAGTCTTCATAGTTGTGCCATGATAATTCAGTTGAGGTATAGTGGATTCATGTGGAGTCATGAGTTTAAGTTTGATGAGTTTTTGCAAAGGATTGCTTTCCTCTTTGCAAGAAGTTTTGGAGAGGTCACATTTGCAATCGTGGCTATGTTAGATACCTTATGGAGGTATGTTGAGGATTACAATTTTGGGGTGAGTAGACTATCTTCTCTGTTGCCTAGGTTTGTGATAGATAGTGGCATTGTTGATATTGATGATTCAGAATGTTTTGGGCACTATGGTTTCGTTGTTCTGATCAGAGTAGTGCAACATCAGCATGATGGGTCTTCCTTCAAACAAACATGGGACCCTGGGATCATACTTGTTTTGGTATTGATCAGTTCTAAATTCTATGGAGCTATGGTGGCATTGCTTGAGGACAAGCAATTTTGGGAAGGGTGGACTGTAATGTCCCCATTTTTAGCACTACACTTTTCAGTGATTGATGGCCTATCCCCGGTGTGTTGTCGGCTAGTTAGAGGCAGAATTAGGGTTTCCGACTGCTTGGTGGGTTCTTTTGAAGATTCAAGCGTTTGCATGTTGGAGTTTGGCTGTTTGGATTTTGGATTCCTTCTGGGTTTTCAAAGAGCTTCGCAGAGGTATGACATGCAACTGCGTCAGGCAACCTTTCTGGACTTACTATTTTTAGTAAGTTATGACGGCCACATCTTGGAGTTTGGGATTTTGGATTGCGGATTCTTTCTGGGTTTTCAGAAAGCTTCGCAATGGTATCGCTTGCACTTGGATCCGAGCAACTTTCTGAATTTTCTATTTTTAGTAAATTCTATATTTGGCAATAGTCCAGTTGGCATCAATTCAGTAGGCTTTCCTCTTCAGGCAGTTCAGTTGGTATTGTTGATTTTTGGCCTTTTGATGCATTTTTGGAGAGAAGTTATTTTGATTTAAATAATGTTATATTTTCACATTAACCCCTTGGCCTAGTAGTAAGTTGTTTTAAAAATGGGGATTTCATGGGTGAATGCCTCATCAAGAGGTAATTAAATATTTCTAAGGCCAAAATTATGTGAGAGCTTAAGGGGATGCCAACTTCAAGGAGTTTATTATTTATTAAAAGTCAAAAATATTGCCTTATGAAAAGGGACGCCACTTTTGGAGGGAAATGGGGTCAAACACAAGTTTGAATATTGCTGGCTATTTTGGGCGTCTTCTTGAAGTTTCTAGAAGATTCTCTCAAATCTATAAATACAAGCCTCAGCTCTTCAATTCATTATCTATTGTTGCTTATCATACTGTTATGCTGCTGAAATGCTTTTAGAGTTTACTTCGAGGAATGCATACCTCCTAGTTCCTTCTCTTGGTTTTGTGCTTGAAAGATAGCACCTAGCTACGTTTTCAGAGACTGCTTCTTATCCAGACTAGCAGACAGAGCATCAAAGTTGGAGATTTTAGAGATTTGTGAGTTTTGCATTTGCTGATTAGGGTTTTGCTGAAATAGATTTTTATTCATATCTCATTGTAGGATTTTTGTATTGTTCTGAGTATTGGATTGTTGAGTTTTGCAGCCTTGGGTGCCCCTCTATGACAAGTTGTAGATTTTTTAGAGGTGTCTTGGATTTTATCTTGTTGGTAGAACATTTCTTGAGGCCGTACCATTCTGTTTTGCCTGGTAAATGTTTAGAAAAAAAAATTACAAGTTTTTAGAGTCATTTCTTGATTAGAATTTGGTTGCCATCTTCGTAGTGTTCATTTGCATTAGATTTCATGTCATTTGGACAAGTCTAGAGAGAGTTATGAGCATTTTAGTGAGTTACAGTGTTGCTGGTTATGCATTTTCAGTTATTGTTCAGTCATATCAGTTTGTTGGAGGTCTGTCTATTGAGCTGGGTTGTGTTTGGAAAGTCATTAGAGACATTGGAGCTTGGAAAAAACAATATATTTCTTCACAATATTGATATAACACTATTTCTATGGTTCTTGGCAGGCATTCTATTATATTGTAAGCTGATTAGTAGTACTGTCAGCATTCCCATTCACTTCTTTATTTACTTATTATACTTCCCGCTGAATAAGTGGAAGAGGCTGGCTTGCCGCCTATTTAATTTCAGTTTGTAGCCTTAGGGACCCTCTGACCATATGCTCGCCATCTCTCAGTGCATTCTTGGTTAGAGTTACTTCAGCTCAGCATGCACAAGATCCTCTGACCATATGCTCGTCTATCCTAGACGCATTCTTGGTTAGAGTTCATTTCTAGTTCTGCATTGTACCAGATCCTCTGACCATATGTTCGTCCATCTTGGACACATTCTTGGTTAGAGTTATTTCCGCATCATTTTGGTTTTGAAGCTAACCTTAATGGGTGCGTGTTGCATTGTAACTGTTATTGAAAATTTGAAAAAAAAAATTGGTCCGGTTCATTACACGTTTTTTGAGTATGAGATGTTGGTTTGAAGTGCCATTCATTGTGTAGCGGGACATGGGCCTATTCTATTGCTGGGTGTTTCGTTTTATGGTTGTTGTCTTGGGTATGATAACATCAAATTGAAATGATAGAGGAAATTTGGTAGTTCGTGGACCCTTAACAGGTAGAATTGAGATCTGAAAACATAACAGCAAGGATACTAGGGGTCACTACAAGCTCATATTAGGCCATTCAAGCTGAGTGGCATCAAGGAGTCACCGTAAGATTATACCTACTAATCGTCAAGGTTAGATGTTTGTATTTATTCAAATCTGCAACTCTGTTATATTTGCAGCAGGTTCTCTAATTGTCTAAGAGCAAATTGTTTGTTAAGTTGACACTTGAAGTGAATGGAAATGTTCATGTTTGTTTTCCAAGCTCTTAGAAAATTCTGTTATATGCTTGTGGGAGTTTGTGATCAAACCATGCTATGCAAATTGTATACAAATTAGCCATCACTACAGTGGAAGCAATTAGAAATTAAGCTCAGAACAACAATCAGGTAATTGTTTGACATAATGTCTCATATTGTCAAACTGAGATAATTGATCAAAATTGCAAAGTCAAAACTCAAACTAGGGTGGGACATTACAGTGGTATCAAAGTTGGTTTTCCTGCCAGCCCGAGGGGTTATCAAAAAAGGAATTTTCAGATTGCTTGTTGAGGTCCAACACTCATTGATTAGCTTCAGTTGGTTCACATCTTTTGCATGTTGGTGACCGGCACCTATATGTCTATTTTTGTAATTCGCTTCAATAGTTGTTAGAAGCAAGGGTAAAAGATGACTACAAATAAATCTATGTTTGAGCTAACGCAGGAATTGTACATGCTAATGAAGGACCCTAACATGAAAAGAGCATATTTAAGGATGGTTGCAAAACCTAAACATTTGGATAATGAAGATGAATTGCTTCAATGTGTGAGAACCCTTAGCTCTCCTTATACCGCTGTTTTTTTTTTTGTCTTGTGTTTTGCTGTGATATATTTTTTTCTTTGTGTTTTGATCATATATTGCCAATGGTTTGATACAACAACATAATGCAGCAAAAATAAGAGATGTTGCAATAGTAATTTTTTTACTCAAAACAGAAATTGCATTGGAAATTCACAGCTGAAAATTCCAGATTTTTATACCAGCTTAAATACTCATTATTTTCATAATGTATTGACAACCTAGTTCATAAAATAACCCTATTATCTAAAACAACAATACCCAGAAAATCTAGGAGTTACAATTTATGAACTCACAAGTAAACATGCCTTGAAACCCTCTGATCAGCTACAGCAGACTTCATATCAGCATACTGGCAAATTCTGGAAATGATCACAGCAATAGAAACCCTCTCAAAATGTCGATGAAGCAACACCAACCAAGCACATCACTGTAGCGAATCACTCACTAGCGTTTTTACTGTAGCGTGGGTACTGTTCACGCGTCACTATAGCAGCCAACACAAAGCTTGGAAACTGATCGTTAATGGCTGCCAATGATGAATCTTCGGGTCTGCACTTGAAAGACCTTCAATAATCTTCAAACCCTAAATAAAATCTTCACCTTTAAGCACAAATAGAACTTCTGGATGAAGCTCTCCTGAATGCCAAATTCAATGGATATTTCACCACCTCAAATGGCTGCAACACTAAAGAGTTTATCGTTCTTTAATGGCTTGAGAGATAGAAACCCTTGGCTCCCGTGCTCTGGAAGAAAGAAACTCAAAAACTTTTCTCAACATGCATAATAAACTTTGTTCACAAAAGAAACTTTTATATCTTCAAATTAGGGCGACTTTTGGCTCAAAACCCTAATTTTTAATCACTTTAATATTTCACTTAAATCTCAAATAGTCTGGGCGCCCCACTTAATAAAAATATTGAATTTGAAAAGTGGCCCCCTTTTTATGAAGTACGCCCCCTTCATTAGTTTCACTTTAGTTATAATATAAAAATATTATAACTTAATTTTATAAGCTTCAAACTTAATAATATTTATTTTAACAAATAAATATTAATATCTCTTTCACTACCAGTCCAATTGACGAACCGTTTGAAGCTGGGTGCTGAGTGATTGATTCTCCATGTGACCAGACTGATATGCTAAAAATAGCAGGGGTGCTCCCGCCACTTACTAAAAATAGTAAGTTGAGCAAAAGTTGTCTGATTGACCCCGAACGAAAGCCAAACTAGATTGATCTGAAAGCTGAGGCTGAGCCATGCCTCACAAGACCCCCTAAACTCCTCGTTAGCCTACGGAGGTCGCATAGTAGGCTAACTCCACACTGCAAAGAGATGTCAACTGGAAGGGGACATGACAAAATGTGAGTTGCAGCTTACAGGTGTTCCCGAGGGGCTTGATCAACAGTTTTGCATTGGTTAAGGGGCAGTGACAAGTAATGAGGAAAGTAAATTTGAAAATGAAACATCTATTGCAGCCACATCTGAAGAGCAATCTTCACTTCCAGGGGTAATTTTCAGACAAGGAATAGATGTTGCAGCAGGTAGCGAGACCGGTTTCCAGTGTGGTACACTCCAGGGTTTGGCACCTAGTGATGTGCATACTGTGAGCAGAGATGTGGGAGCCTTCAAATCAGTTGAGGGTGATGGTTCTGCATTTCAGTCCAATGATGATGATATAGGTGGCATTTGGTTTGAACCTCAAACCGAGCCTACATAGAGTGGTGATAGTTATGATGCTCGTACTTGGGAATTAGAGAATGGTTTATTCACAAAGGGCACCAGTCATGAGGAAAACAATGGTCACATCTTTCCGGGACAGAGCGAACAACATTTTCGCACATGGGATTCAGGTTTGATGGCCCCTATATATGACATGGATCCTGTTGGGAATGGATCTACTATTGACTTTACTGCTGACCTAACCTCATCTCCAGGGTTAGGCATGAAGGATGACAATTTTGACGCTCATGGAATTGATATCAGCCTTGGAAACAAATCTGATTATGACGCTCATTGGAAATTAGAAATTTTATATGAGGCCAATCAATCTAAGGGGTCCAATCAGTTGGTAGGACAACTGAAGGAGAGTGAAGAGCAAATTAGTGCAGCCATCAGACATTTTGATGACACCCTCGTGATGATGGCTAAATGTTGTTGAAGGTCTTTAGGAGAACATATGGACCCTTAAAGAGAATTTTCCCTTTCAAATTCACAAACGCTTAGAGATGAAGACCAATTACATACAACTCCTCTCAAATACAGATCACCTACTCATGCTTGGTGAGATCTACTATGATGCACTTAAGTGGAAAGAAAGGGAAGTGGATAAGCTTACTGATGAGCTTATTGTCATTGAGGATTCCTTGAAGAGCACTTAGAAGGCCCTTCAAGAATCAGAGATTCAGATTGACAAGCTCTATTAGGAGTTGAGCTTGGTTCAATCTTCTTCACCCACAACAGATTTCTAGTCTTCTACGGCTATCATGACACCTGCAGATGATAGTAGTACTCATGGTTTGAGTGGAGAACCCCTAACGATGGTCGAGCATGAAGAGGTTTCAAGTTTGCATGGGCTTGAGAATAGGAATGATTCTGACATTTTTGGCTCTTCACACAGCTTGCACCATAGTGATCATGAGTCACCTTTGGGGGAAACCCAATTGAGGGTTCAAGGTAGAGATATGATAGAGGTGGAAATGCATACACCACGGAGACCAGCCAACAATGAGGTGCATGTATCCACCTGTGACAGGAGCGCCAATCTCTACATTGGCGAGGTAGAGATTCATATCAGTGAGTCTTGTGCTGAGGAGGTAGAGTCTTTTGTGACTAGTGTGTTGGATCATCAAGCTATTCCGTCTTATTCGCATGAGGATTGCAGGGCGTCTACTAGTGGGGGCATGACTCCTATATCTATCAGCAATTTAAGTAATGCATTGATTGAGGCTGATGGTAGGCATGAGCCTAGAGAGTCATAGGGACTCAAGGGACAGCTGAAGTTTACCAAGGATAAGGTTGACCAAACCTTAACTCATTTTGACAACACACACAAGTTTGTTGAGTACTTCCTGTGGTTAGCAAAATAGGGGGAAAGGCAGACAAGGGTAGTAGTGGGCACTTCTATATCTAGTTAGCGAACTATCAAGCATGACCTAGAGTGGATTAAATCATAATACCTCCAGTTGCTTTCAGAAAGAGATTGTGCTATTGGGTTTGCAGAGAGGTCTTGTAGAGCCACTACCCAATCTGCCCATCAGGATTGGAGATGGGAGCCACCTCCTGATTCAAATGATGAGAGTGATGTGGTGTGGATTTCCAATGACTATGCAGGTCTTCCACTGGCACAAGCGGGTGCATTCCATCTGGACTACATAGTAAGGAGTGCTCATCACTTCTTTAGTCCACACACGGATGACTTGATGATGCATAAGTGTGGGTTGGCTCAAGATTCATATCATCCATTTTGGGATGGAGTATTTCCATCTTTGAAAGATGGAATTAGGATTTGCAAGACTCTGACTTTGTTACTTTTAGATGGTTGTTTACAGGGACAGGGATCAAAGTTACATCATGTAGACGTTTCCTTGGCAAAGAGTGCAGCTTTCGTGTTTTAGGGATGTTCGTTGGAGGCACTTACCCATGTGTGGCATACACTTGGGAAGACGAGGATACAAGGGAGTGGTTTTTTCAATGAGGATGATGGCATCGATAGTCGAGCCAGCAATGATGGATTTTTACTCCATAGTTTGATAGGAGACGACTGTCTTACTCCATTGGACGAGGATTTCATTCATAATTTTTGGAGGACAGCCGATGTACATGAGTTGGAGGACATCAACTCCTCGTCATGGGTGAGTGGCATAGGAATGATACTCTATCACCCTATGACCTCGACACAACCATTTGCATCCCCATAGGTTGGTCTTACAATCTTGAGGGTGTTGATCTATCCCATATCAGCAACCAAAGAGGAGCTATTAAACCTCTTTTGACACCTATGAGGGGTAGTATCACATCCATAGGAGGTTTGTAGAGATTAGAGTGAGGTGCTGTGATGTAGGCACTTCGTGTTACCTCCATCTTCTCATGTTTGATGGATGTGAGGGTCTGATGTGTTGGGATCCCGGTGGTGACATGTTTGGCACGTTAGATTGACTAGATCCTGATTGTTAATATTTATATTTATATTTTTAATAGTTATATTTTATTTATTTTACTTTTTTATTTGCATTTCAACACTTGGGGGTTTTTAGTGTTGCAATTTTGGGGGCATGATAGTCCGCCCTTCCCAAGATTGCTTGTCCTCAAGCAATCACAATCTAGGATTCTCTTGAATTTACCATGATCCCAAATCAACTTTGTAAATTTGTATTGCTCCTTATTATGTAATTAGTTTTTGTTGTGATACGTGATACTTTGATATATTATTATATTTAGGAATTGAAATTTTTGTAGCTAGTTATGTGCGATTTAATACTGCAATGATGTCCTTGGAGGGTGATTGTTAGTATACTACTAACAAGGTCAATTCTATCCTCTAAAATATGAGGACAATTTATTGTCTTATGTACTACTATTTCCCAGTAACTCTCAACAACAAAACCAAGAGTTGGGAATTGATAAAACCTATTATTTAAGAAAAGTTTGCTCTCATTTCATTACCTCAAGGATCTAGGCTATGATACAAATTCTTCATTACCCTTGTTGGAAATTCAAAATGATGGAAAAATGTTGCATCCTTCATCATGATGGAGAATGGGAGTGTTGTGAACACCAAGATCTTACTCCTTGGTGCAGGTCAATTTTTATTTGAGTAAGGGATCTAGGTGTCTTCTACTACAAGTTGTATCCCCTCTAAACAATCAAATGACAATTTAGATAAAGTATACTTTATTTCTTATAAACATTCAAACCAAGTTTTGAAGTGAGAATGATCCTAGGATTTGTGAGTTATAGGCCCTTGAAACATTCTGAACCAATTTTTTTAATTTTTTGATTTCAATAAGCAATTCAACACACACTTGTTAGGATTAGCTCTAAAACCCAAAGATGCAGAATACAACTCTAACCAAGGATGTACACCAGGATCCCGAGTTGGGCAAGGTGTGAGCATATGGTTAGAGGATCTTTATGTACTGCTGAATTGAGTAACTCTAACCAAGAATGTGTCCAAGGTGGACGAACATATGGTCAGAGGGTCCTTACAAATTACAATACTGAAAGTAAACTCGACGCCAAGAATGTGCTTTCCAACCCAGAATGGGAATGGAGCTACCATATGGCAGAGATACTAAGAACTACAATGCAATTCAAATCGTAAGATAGGCGGCAAGCCAACCTCTTCCACTTATTCAGTGGGTATTACAAAAGCATGAAGAGATAGATTAAGAAATGCTGACAGTACTACTGTTTAGCTTACAAAGTAATACAGAGTGCTTGCCAAGAACAAAGATTAGAAGCTCTCCAATGGTACAATGATGAATATGATCTCCACAAAACTTAATAAGACTTTCTAGTCACCAACCTTTCACCAAAATGCATTTTCCTAAATCTGATATGACAGACCAACAACTTGAAGTGCAAAACCAACAACACAAAACCTTACTAAAATACTCATAACTCACTCAATTCTCAACCAAAAGACCTCAAATCAGATGCATTAGCTTCCTATGATGAGGGCGACCATGTTACATCAAAGAACCTTCTCACAAACTTGAGTATTATTTTAGCACACATCCCAATGCAGCCCTAGAGAGGGACGGCTTGCAAGGAGGGGTGATTTGCTTCTTAAAAATCAAGGACTTCACAAAAAAATCTGCAAATGAGCTCAAAGGGTCGCCTTAGCATGAGAAGTAGATTTATGCAAGACCCAGAATGATAATATTTTTATTTTGAAGTCTATGAATGAAACTACAAAACAGCTATGATAATCAGCAACTCCAGAATTTGATATAAAATGCAAGAAACTGAACTACAAAGGCAAACAAATGCTACAATGCAAACCTCACTACAAAATCCTCTCAACAACAAGCTAACATCTCCACTAGTTGCTATCTTTCAAGCAAGAAGTCGAGCCAAGGCTAGGAGGCATACATTCCTCGAAGCAATCCCAGTACCATTCCGGCAGCATAACATTACTGAAGTCATAAGATGATAAAATGAAGAGAAGAGGTCCTCATATATAGGCTCAGCAAGGAATCTCCAGAAACTTCTAGAAAGGGCACCCTAATTTTCAAATTTGAATTAATCCAATTTCCCTCCAAGGATGGCGTCCCTTTTCTTCAAGGGAACATTTGACTTTATTAAAAATAATCTCTCCATCAAAGTAGGCGTCCCCCTTCAAGCATGATTTAAAACCCTTTAAAATATTAAATTACCTCCTATGAGGCGTCCACCCTTGAAGTCCCCTTTTAAAAACAACTTGAAGTGATGCAACTAGACCAAGGGGTCAACATTAAAATATAACATTATTTAAATCAACTGAAATTATCTCTCCAAAATGCATCCCAAGGCCAAAAATGATCAAACCAACTGAACTAGCTGAAGAAGAGAGCCAATTGTATTGAAAAACACAGGACCACTGCCAGAAATAGAAATTACTAAAAATAGTAAATTCCTAAAGGTGCTCGGATAGCGTTGCAAGTCATACCACTGCGAAGCTCTCTAAAAACCCAGAAAGAATCCGCAATTCAATCTGCAAACTTCAAGCAACAATAACCTCCAAAACGGGAAACCCTAATTTCACCCTCCGAGTAGCCTACGGGTCTCCGGAATAGGCCAACGGTCAACTGAATTGATCACGCACGAGAAAGGGACATTACAACCCTTAACTTATGTAGCAACTTTTGGGTGTAACATGATTGATACCTAATATTGATGTCCTTGATCTTTTATCATGAATGTAGAATTACTTTGATCAAGAAAAGGGCTTAGGAGAAGAAGACCCTTAGATGAAGTGATCTACTCTAGATATTACATAGGGAAGTGAATTTGGCTCATAAGACAAGTTGATTTGATCAACAAGGTTGATCCAAGCATTGCTACTGTTCTATGAGTGTGGGATAGATCATATGTGTTATGGATTTGATTGTGCATTATGATCTTGCCCAAAATGAATAGAACAAATGTGTTCCTGCCTTAACGAAGCTTGATGAATATATCCTCCAATAAATCTCAAAACACAAACTTCAATTTATAGTGTCCATGGTTCTTCCCAAAATTTCTTGTAGGTCTCTCTAAGAGTCAAGAATTGAGTTGTCTTCATTACATTCTCTCAAAATGTTATTTTGGCAGATTCGAGTTTGGTTGAATTTAGGCTTTGATTACTATTTCCAATTCCAAATAGGCATGCTCATAATAATTCACTCTATGATGTTTCAAATGAGGTGTTATGGGTGAATCATTGTGGATTGTTTATTGTTTGGTTTTTAAGAGATTGACCATCCTAAGTTAAGATGATATCTCAGTGTACTTATATCTTGAAGTTTGAAAGTAAGATAGTCTTAATCCATCCCTATATCTTAGTTATGCCTAAATTTCTATGACAACTAGTGAGGGAAACATGTAGATTTCTATTTAAAAATCATGTTCTATCATTAACCATGTTGAGTTGTTATGATTGATTGTTCCTTCTTTTGATATTTTGATTGCTTGATTTCTTGAAGAATAGATGAGTAATGATTGCTTGATTTCTGATGGGTAGGCGTTGAAGAGCACAAAAGATTTACTGAGAGGGGGGGAGGTGAATCAGTAAATCTAAACAAACTTTCACTTTTCAACTTTCAACAACTCTAAACTTTTATCAACAACAACCTTTATCAACTTCAAATTCTAACACAAATCAACTATACAAGAATATCTCAATATGAACAAGTTGACACCAAGATTTTACGTGGAAACCCTTATGGGATAAAACCACTGTACAAATAATGTACTTTATGAATTATATATGTTATTACAAAGAATGTAGGCACCAACCTACTTGAATCACCAATTTGTAGTTTAGTAGGCACCAACCTACAAAGAGCACCAACCCTTAATCCTGATTTAGTAGGCACCAACCTACAAGGAGCATCAACCCCTAAAACTGATTTAGTAGGCACCAACCTACAAGGAGCACCAACCCCTACTTGCCAAACACCACCCTAGCAAAGATTATAATTTGAAGGATAATGTTCCACCTTCAATGTTGCTTCCTCAACCAATGATGGGCAATTCTGCTCCAACACTCTTCTTAAAAGTCTGGTGTAATCTTCTCTATGGATTTGTCAAATAATCCTCCTCAGAAACTATGTCTTCTTTAAGTGATGACAAACTCTTTCTATGCCTTCATCAAGATATTCTTGTCAATGATATCTTCTTCATAAACTTGATGCAATCATATATCTTCCTTTTTAATTCACACATCTGATCTAACACCGTCTCTTGACTTCAAAAGATCTGATTCAAAACCTTCTATAAATCTCTACTAAATCCTTTGAATTTGATCTTCAAATGATCCACACTTTGCTGTAGCTTTTCTTCCTCAACCAAGCATATACTCTTTCACACATCTGATCTAACACCGTCTCTTGACTTCAAAAGATCTGATTCAAAACCTTCTATAAATCTCTACTAAATCCTTTGAATTTGATCTTCAAATGATCCACACTTTGCTGTAGCTTTTTTTCTTCAAACTGTAGTAAACCTCTTCTCAAATTTGCTATAGATTATGTCTTTGTTATCTCACTCCTTTTCACAGCAATTCTTATTTACACAACCTTCAACTCCATAGGTGATTGTGTTCTAAAGATATAGCATTTATTCCACATACAGATCACACCCTTTTTAATCTGTACATTAGATGATATACAATTTCATGCAACTTTGATTCTGATTACTTCCTCTCTCTTTCACAATTAATGTTCAATCAAATCCATGCTCCAACACTCTTTACAATCTCTCTATATTCTGAAAAATCTTCATTTGATTCACTTGCTGGAGTTCAAAAGATACAGCTTTTGTCTCACTCACACACAGTACACACACTTTATTTACATTTTCTCTTATCTTTTATATGCCTTCAATGAGGGTGATAGACACACCCTTTCATAATGACTAACTCCTTTCACAATGCATGCAACACTTCAAATATATTGCTGTTCCTTCACAAATAAAAATATTAATTGCTTCATATAAATATTCACATCTTTTCTTTGGATGAAGTGCTGCCTTTTATTCTTTTATTAATTGCATCATTTAAAAGTAAACTATCTCCTTTATATTTAATCGCACCACTTCATTATCGTGCCTTTTCAAATATCAACAGCAGCAATTAAAGTTTTACTAAAGATATTTTGTCTTACATGGATAAGACTTATTTTGTCTTATTCTTAATTCGTCTTTTTCTGCCTTAAGTCATCCGCTGCTCCCTTTATTTTTGTCTCTATTCATTTTTGTTTTATCGTAATTTTGTCTTATTCAAGACTCCTTATTTATATCAACCCCTGCCTCTTTAAACTTGTGTGCATTTCTTTCTTTTTTTGTCTTATATGCTACATTCGTTGCCTTTTATAGATATCATTTCAGAATGTAATTGAATTTCTTCAAAAGAGTAATCACACCATTTGTCATAACTCGTATTAGTTTGCTGTTTGTTTAGCAATGATTTATTCGCAATATTGTCATAATTAAGTGGCTCAACAATATTAGCAATCTGCATTTAACAATCTGATTTGTGAGGACTTCTGTTTGCATAGCTACGTAATCTGAAGATTACATATTTGAAGGTATGATGAATCTGATCCAGAATTCATACTTATATTTCTTTTCATATCTGATCTGTACTTTAATCTACTCATAGGATCTGATAATAGTGCCTTCAGTTCTGCTTACTACTCTGCTTTAACTTCTTGATTTGCCTAACAAGGTATTACAAGAGTTCTCATTTTTCTTCATGTCATTGTCACTCTCAATCTGATCTTTAAGACAACAATTTCATTAACACATTTGACATCAATGACAATATTTCCAACACGCGTGTGGTGGTTACTTATTAAATGTCAGTAAATTAAATCATCCTTTATATCCATTTATTGAAGGAGTCACCACCCTTTGTTATAAAGGAGTTACAGTTTTTCACCATTTGAAGGGTCACAACTTTTCCTCTATGTAGAGTCACAACCTTTCATTTGAGGAGTCACACCCTTTCATATTAGGAGTCACAACCTTTCTCACATCATCACTATTCGTGAGAACCTAAATTAATCCATTTGCACAATCGCTTAAGGTTCTATTCTCAATTAAATTCTTCAAACCTCATAACTGCTAAGCCCCAATAGAATGCCTGGAGCATTTCTCCTTTCTAAGCCTAAGGGCAGATAGGCAACCCCCTTGGCCCACAAATTGCAGACACTTCAGTCATCCATTATGGGTGGCCTACTTAGAATGAAACCTCATAACTGCCATCCTCCTTGTACTTCCATCTATCCTTCCCATGATTGATTGTAGAGGAATAAATAACTTAAGGTTGAAACAATAACTTAATTAGAAATGCAGTTCTTGTTATGTCTACATAAAATGCGTGAAATTTATGTATTCAAAATATATATATATATCAAATTGCATACCACCATTGAATAACGCTGCTGTAATCTACTGATATTTCTAATCTGATTGATATATCAGAGTTGCCGATTGCTCGATCTTCTAATATATGTTGATAGCCCTTTTATTCCTCTATTTGACTGCCCCAATATATTCTTGCAATAATACTTAATCCCATAATAGATCTCTTATAATTTATTTCTTCTTCCCAATCTGCTATTTTATCCTCAGTGCAGATATTTATTTCTGATTGATTCCCTGATTATCTCTTCTGCTGTTGCAGACTTCTTTCTCATTCCTTCCCTGATTTTTAATTCATTTCCCTTTCATGCTCCCTATTTGATCTAATTACCATCACTATTTATATCTCATGTCTTTATGAAGAAGGACATCCTTTGGAAGAGTGATGTCCTTCCAAAACAATCATGACTCTTCCTTATAATTGATCGCAGCCTTTCATAATGTAATTGCTGCCTGTTACCTTATAATTTGCATATTAGTTAAACCTTCCTTACTTTAACTGGGTCGATTAACATGTATTTATATTTGTATCTGCACTACTTGATATATTCGCTGCTCTTGACAGACTAAATTACTGTCATTATAACCTTATTGCTTTCTCTTAACATGTATTTATATTTGTATCTGCACTACTTGATATATTCGCTGCTCTTGACAGACTAAATTACTATTATAACCTTATTGCTTTCTCTTAATATTCTTAATTGCTGCTAGTATTTAATAATTGCTGCTAAGGGAAATCTGATCACTGCCTCCTCATTATTAATCGCAGCCTTTATAATTTCTGTAATTGCTGCTCTTTAGGACTTTGTTCACACCCATACCATATGGGTGATTATATGTATCTTATTTATTTATTTATTTGTATTTCAATGCTTGGGTTTTTAGTGTTGCAATTTCGGGGGCATGACACAAATTGAGTGAGATGTTGGTTAAGTGCCATTCACTGTGCAGTGGGATGTGGGCCTATTCTATTGCTGGGCGTTTCGTTTTATGATTGTTGTCTTGGGTATGATAACATCAAACTGAAATGATAGAGGAAATTTGGTAGTTCGTGGACCCTTAACAGGCAGAAGTGAGGTCTGAAAACATAACAGCAGGGGTACTAGGGGTCACTACGGGCTCATATTAAGCCAGTTCAAGCTGAGTGGCATCAAGGAGTCACCATAAGGATTAGACCTGCTAATTGTCAAGGTTAGATGTTTGTATTTATTCAAATCTGCAACTCTGTTATATCTGCAGCAGGTTCTCTAATTGTCTAAGAGCAAACTGTTTGTTAATTTCATATTTGACAGTTGAAGTGAATGGAAATGTTTATGTTTGTTTTCCAAGCTCTTTGAAAATTCTGTTATATGCTTATGGGAGTATATAATTATATATACATATAATTCATAATGAGTTGGTCTTAACCTAAATAAGTAAATATGAATACATAGAGAGTTGAAATAATTTATAAGTATATAAATATATATACAGTTTAAACAATTTATATAAGTTGAATGATTAAAATTATAAATATAATACTAAATATATAAGCATCTATATATATTAAGTAAAAGAAAAATAATAATGAATGAAATAAATTTAAGGAAAGTCTACTTTTAAAAGAAACATATATAAAGAAAATAAAAATAAAAATAAAATTTAAATCATGGGGTTCAGCCCTGGTGGCATGACCAGAGAGGTCCATAGTCTCAAAGAGGGACGCGGCCCCCTGCTGTGGGTGCAGCTCAGCAGGGCCGTCACCATACAAAGGGCAAAAAAAAAAAAAAACCCTCTGTGAAATTTCAAAAATAAATCTCAAACGGTGTCTTAAATTTTAATATTTCTTCAGTCTCCTTTCAGGCAAGAAATTTCTGTGGTTAAATGCTCAGATTACAAGTGAGGACAGCAACAGAATTTTGTCGCAAATATGCATAAACAGTAGTTTAAATAAAAAGTATATGCATAAGAAGAGAAATTTTTGTTGAAAGAAATATAGCAGAGATGAATCTGGATAAATTTGGGCTACAATATAGTTTCGTTGAGAAGCTGTAAGAAATCCTCTGGCCTGCAATCACAAACAAGTTTGTGATCACACCATGCTATGCAAATTGTAAACAAATTAACCATCACTACAATGGAAGCAATTAAAAATTAAGCTCAGAACAACAGTCAGGTAATTGTTTGAAAAAATGTCTCACACTGTCAAACTGAGATAATCGATCAAAATCGCAAAGTCAAAACTCAAACTGGGGTGGGACATTACATATTCTTCTTAGATCTGCTCTTATTTTTAGTTAAATCTGCTCAACTGGG
Source organism: Sequoia sempervirens (assembly GCA_007258455.2). Taxonomy (NCBI): domain Eukaryota; kingdom Viridiplantae; phylum Streptophyta; class Pinopsida; order Cupressales; family Cupressaceae; genus Sequoia; species Sequoia sempervirens. The sequence goes on along the minus strand of VDFB02273178.1, from coordinate 147,918 downwards.
GTGCATCCTTTGTAAGGGATGCAATGGCAAATAACGGTGTGACCATTCACCCCACATGGGAGCATTTAAGTGAGGTCAAAATCATTTGTGAAGGAAGGAATTGGGAATGAATATGTGACGGAAGGAAATGAAATGGAATATCATTTTGAATTTGAGCAGATTTAAATAAGAAATATATGTGAAAATGAATTTGGATAAAGCAGCAGATTGGGAAAAGGAATAAATTATAAGAGATCTATTGGATTAAGTATTATTGCCAAGAATATATTTGGGAAGTAAGTTTAATATAATCATACACACACACACACACACACACACACATACATATATATATGTCCATATAAAGTGATTATTGTAAGAATGAAATTAATTAGAAATAATTATATATATATACCTAAGTTACCAAATCAGGTACGGGTATGGGTGTGGGTCCATGGGTATGGTACGCTGATACGGCAATGAAAAAATTGAGGGTTGGGTACGCTTGGGTACGTCGGTACAAAAAGATATAAAAATCATAGATATATACATATTTGTAGCCTAAAAAATAAAAATAAGAATTAAATTTGCTAAATAAATTATATATATTAAATTATAATTTATAAATTATAAATTTATAATTATAAAATTATAATATAATAATAGATTTTTATTTTTTTAGTGTAAATCATATAAATTTAAAGTTTAAAGTTTTAAATTTATTCTTTGTAAACCAAGAAATTTTTTAAAAATAAATGAATACTTATTCGAACTGAACTAGGAATTTAAGTCAAATGATTCCGGGTGGGAATCAGTTTTGAAAGTGTCGTTTCAAAAGAAAGAACATGTTTGAAACAACTATATCCACGCGCAACAACAAGGAAAAATGAGAGGTGCCTCCAATTGCGTTGAACCGCTTTGTGCCAGCAACTTCACCATGCCTCCAATCACCCGCAACTGCATCATTCCTGCAAAACTCATCTGAAGTTGTTCGTCTCTGCAAAACTGTGTCTAAACTCGTGTTTTTTCGCAGGGAAAAACAAACAAAAATGACAAATGAAATCTGAGTTAGGGTTTTCGTGTTTCGTTTTTCATGCAAAAAAGTTTATGAACCCCGCACGAATTGCCTCAGAATCACTAAAAAACGGCACGTCACTGTTGAAAATCACTCGGATTCGTGAAGTTGAAGATTAAAACGTTTCAGCTTCCTAAATCACGAATCTTGTTAGATTCCACGAAAATTCCAAGAAGTATTCGATTCCGAAATGTCCCGTACCCGAAATCGGTAGGGTAAAGCCACAATTCCGGTAACTTATATATATATATATAATCATGCAATAATGATGCTTGCAGCAATTATTAATCCTTATTAGTAATTATTCATTTGATTTAATCTATTAGTTTCCCTATAAGTAATCAGGCATGGATTTGCAAGAAAACATGCTAGGGAAGGGTGGTATAGGTTCTCTCAATGTAAGTACACCACCCTAAGTTGGATGGAATTGTCTTGGTTGGATGTTCCTTCCACTTGGGGCTAGGGGGGTATTAGCAAACCCTTGGGCTTAATTGAGATGAATAGTGCATAAGTTCTCACAATGTAAGTACACCACCCTAAGTTGGATAGAATTGTCTTGGTTGGATGTTCTTGCCACATGGGGCCAAGGGTGGTATGAGCATGCCCTTGGCCTTAATTGTGATGAATAGTTTTTCTAGCACCCTATCATGCATTCCTCCCCAATCCCTACCATGATTGGTTATTGGAAAAGAGTCTATAGATTGGATTAAAGTTTAAGTTGTTATTCATTATTTTGTAAATGTCAATAGTTCATTTATTCTTAAGTTCAATATCTATTATATAATTTTCTATGGAATATTATTTGTAAAGCAATTTTATGTTGTGTAATTGTCCCTTAAGGCAACTTCAGGCATACTCCAAGTAGGGGACATTACAGTCTTAATGGCATAGAAGGTAACTATCAGAACTCAACAATTTGATTTGAACTTTGTAGTCATTCCTCTAGAAAAGAAAGCCATTGACACACTATTGGGTAGACGATGGTTGATAACAACCAAGGATGATCAAAATTGGATGAAGAATACCCAATCAATAGAAAACAAGGAAGGAAATACATTATAGACCTATGAAAATAGGCAATGAGTGAAGAAGTGGCTTCCAACAATTCAGACTCAAATGCAAGGGAAACATGGGTAGAAGAAGAGAAAGGTCTCGTGGAGCCAAATGATGGAGTAATTGATCTTCAACATTGTTCAAAAGAAAAAATGAGCTCTTTAAGCAGGCTTTTCCATTGGCAGCTAGAAGATTATAAAGTGTTCCAACAAGATTGTAATATGATACAAATTGGAGAAATTGGAGAAGAGCAAGAAAACCATCAAGCAACAAGTTGTACGTTTCTACTAGAGTACAAAGAGTACAAGGAAGGAATTGTCAAACTGGATGACACATCGACACATGACTTTCAATGAGAGAAGAAAATTAAGTAAGAGGAACCACCAACCAGAAAACTGAACTTGGGAGAAGAGGTAGTTTCAAGGTAATTATGGTAGGAGATGACTATGATCCTGTACTTAAGGTTATTGCATTTAAAAAAAATTGGAGTATAAGGATACTTTTGCATGGACATATAAAGATTTGAAAGGAAAACTACCAAAATTGTGTGCACAAAATCCCCTTGGTACCAGGAGTAGAACTTATGCGGAAAAGACTATATAGGATGAACAAGAACTATGGAACAAAAGTCCACAAATAAATAAAGAAAATGTTGGAAGCAAGTATAATTTGCAAGGTAGAAACAAGTGATTGGGGGTCTCCGATCACGATAACACTCAAAAAGGAATCTAAACAAATTCGAATATGCGTGGATTTTAGAAGTCTTGATGCAATTACCATCAAGGATTTGTTTTTGATTCCCTTCACCTATTTGATTCTCGAGGTTGTGGGCCATCAAAATTCTTTTTTATGGACCGCTTCTTCGGGTATAATTGGATAAATATAGTGGAAGGAGATAAGTTGAAAACCATCTTTGTGGTAGAAGATGTAGTTTATGTGTACAATCAGAGGCCTTTTGGACTATGCAATTCTCCAACTACTTTCCAAAGAATAATCCTCCGCATCTTTGACAAGATGTCGATAGGGAACTTCAAAGCATTCTTAATGACTAGTCAATCTACAGTGATTAGGAAACACACTTGAAGGCCCTCATTGAGTGCATGGAAAGATGTAGATCCGCACAGCTTCTTCGGGTATAATTGGATAAGTATAGTGGAAGGAGATAAGTTGAAAACCATCTTTGTGGTAGAAGATGTAGTTTATGTGTACAATCAGAGGCCTTTTGGACTATGCAATTCTCCAACTACTTTCCAAAGAATAATCCTCCGCATCTTTGACAAGATGTCGATAGGGAACTTCAAAGCATTCTTAATGACTAGTCAATCTACAGTGATTAGGAAACACACTTGAAGGCCCTCATTGAGTGCATGGAAAGATGTAGATCCGCACAGCTAGCCTTAAACCCAAAGAAATGTCGATTCATGGTACCACAAGGCAAACTCCTTAAGAACATAGTTTGTAAAGCGAGATTGAAAACTAATCAAGATAAAATAAGGGTGATTGTTCAGATGGAAGCACTAAAGAATGTCACTAGAGTCAAATTATTCCTAGGCCATGTGGTTATTATCAGTGGTTTATAAAGAATTTTGTGCAAATATCATATCCAAGATAATGCATTCAATGAACTAAAGGCACGCCTAATCAGTTCACCCATTTTAGCATATCTAGACTGGAACAAAGAGTTTTGCATCCATGTAGATGCATTAAAATTTGTGATTGGAGCAACATAACCACAAGTCAGGCCCCAAGGGCTCGGTCATCCCATTTTCTTTGCCATTCGACTACTGTCAAGTGTCTAATGTAACTATAGTACTATAGAGAGGTGAGCACTAGGAATGGTTTATTCAATGCAAAAATTTTGACACTACCTCCTAGTGATGCCTTTTACATTCTCTGTGGATCACCAAATATTAATGTGCCTTGTAAACAAACCAATTATACAAGGGTAGGTTAGCAGATGGTTGTTATTACTCCAAGTGTTCACATTTACTATCATTATATAACTAGGGAAGAGTCAGATAATAGCAAATTAACTTTCAAGGATTGAGTTGGGAGAACTACCTAAAGGTATGAATTAACACTTCCTGGATGCCAACTTGTTCCAAATTGTTGCACTGCCTCCCTAGTACAAGCACATTAAGGAATGCCTCTCTACGTCAACATTTTCGAAAGACATGCCACTAGGGGAAAGGAGGAAGCTAGCACAAAAAAGTAAAATATTCCAACTCGTCAATGGACCCCTATACAAAATGGGATCCAATCACATTCTCAAACAATGTCACGCATGAAGAAATGAACGGAGTATTAGATGAAGCACTCAAGGGGTTGGCAAGAGGCCATATAGGACTAGATGCTATTGCCAAAAAAGTCATCTTGGCTGGCCTATGGTGGTCGGCACTACATACAAACACATGGGAGTGGGTAGGCAAATGTGACACCTACCAAAGAGTAGGGAAACCATTGAAGAGAGATTATATGCCACTCTCGCCATTGCAACCACAAGAACTCTTTAAGAGGTGGGGATTGGATTTGATTGGTCCTCTTGAGGTTAGCCAACTCCATCAATGTAGATATATCATTGTAGCAACAGAGTACCTAACTAAATGGGCATAAGCTAGAGCATTGTCGGACAACACAACACTAAGCACCACTACATTCATTTACAAATACAATCACTAGATATGGCATTCCCATTTAGATAGCCAATGACAAGGACACCACTTTGTGAATCATGTGATCTAACCTATGATGAGTGAGTTTTGGATATTTCACACACTCTCAAGCATGTACTACCCAAGAGCAAATAGTCAAGTAAAGTTGACGAATAAAGTACTCATCTTCATCATTCATAAATCATGCAACATTGAAAACCGATTGGGAGAAATTACCAACTATACTATGGGCATACTAAAGGACGTATTAAGTAACTACATGACACGCCCTTCCAACTGATGTATGGCCAAGAAGTCGTGGTCCTTGCAAAATACATGGTACCAAGCCTAAGAATTGTCGTGGAGATTCAATTGCGTGATACTGAAATTTTAAAGGATTTTTCAATTAAATAAGCTCAACGAATGAAGAGTATTGCCACTATGGGCAACTAAGGTGATGCAAAAACAACGAAAGTATTGGCACGAGAAACATTTCCAGAAAAATGAACTTTCAATCGGGGCAATTAGTTTTAAAATATAACACTTGTAAAGAAATTAAGCCCAGTAAGTTTAAGGTAAGGTGGTTAGGACCTTTTAAAATAAGAGAAGTGTTGGAGAATGGATCCATAAGGCTAGAAAACTTTTAAAATTACCAACTGTACTATGGGCATACTAAAAGGACGTATAAATTTGATAGATTGGACAACTAGGGAGAATGAACAAGTAATCATGGGAAAGCTTGTCATAGGAAAGCCAATTTGAAGTGCCATAGCACGAACACCCATATCTGATAAAATGTATGTTTGGTCCACCAACCAAATGGATAAAGATAATGGCAAATGGACATTGCACGCCCCATACTTTGGAATAAGAATGGGATACACTGGTTATGAATTAAATTTAGATGATGCACGACTAAATCAATTGGATGATAAGATAAAAGGAGAAGATTGCCATCAACCTACTGAGGAATGCTTAAAGTTCTCTAATCAATACCCATTCCTACTTCCAAATGAGGAACAAGTCTAACATCTTCGTCAAATAATAATGGAAAAATGCTATATCATTGTGGAATGCTTATGGTATGATGAAGCAATATGAGAATACGCCAAAAAACACCATTTAATGCCACCGCCACCCTTCGTACCATGAACAACTGGAATCTAGCGAAATATACATAATTTTGTAGCCAGTCCATCCGTATGAGGTGAAGAAGTTATGTGGTGCCAGCAACGAGGATGACAATTTATTGATTCCCATTGGAAGACTAATGAAGGTATGGAAAAAATTCCTATGGTTGATGAAATTTTTCAATTTGAATATGTCAACACTTGCTATGCAAATGAATGCTACAAAAGGTGGTATGAAATTTGTATAATGAGACACACAATGCAAGTAAAATTGCAAAATTTAAATTCAAAAGGTGAAAAGAAAAAGACCATTAGAAAATGAGGAAAAATTAAAAATTAAAAAGTAAAAATATGATGAAGAAATTAGAAATAATAATAGAAGAGGAAAAAGTTCTATCATTGTATGGTGGTAATATATTTCTATTGTATGACTTGATTTCCCTTTCACCGTATAGTTTGTTCACTCCAACCTCCATTTCATCGTACAATTTTTTTCACTATACGCCCTATGCATTATAATTTTCCCTTTTCTATTGTATAACCACTAGTTACCATCTCTTCTATTGCATGGCAGAATTGATCACTTGTACAATACAACTCACTTTTTCATATTGTACAAGGGAGTTTTTTCGTTGTATGATGAGTGAGTTTTTTCATTGCATAGTGAGGGAGTCTTTTCCTTGTACAACATGGGCATTTTTCATTTATATAGTGCAATTCTTCTTTTGTATAGTACAAGTTTTCCTTTGTCCAACACACCAATTCTTTCTTGGTACAATGAGTTTCAATTGTATGGCTGATTTTAATTTGACAACACAATAAGTTTTCAACTATACAATGCAACAAATCTTTCATTGTACAACACAACAAAAGGTTTCCAATTGTATAGCGAGATAAATCTACAATTGTATGACGTGGAACTTATTCCATTCTACGCCAGGGTGGTGAACTTCTCATTGTACGGCTTGAAACTCTGTTATTTTTACAAGCTGCTACTATTGTACAACCTGCTACAATTGTACAACTTGTGAATTTGCTTCTTGTACAGTTTGTTTCCATTTGTGGTGTATGACCTACTAGCCTCTCAATTGTACGACCATTATTGAAGAATCTCCTTCATGCACGCTCTATAAAATTGAGTGTACGGCCTGCAACTTTTATTGCACGCCTTATAGTTCAAACCTCTAGCACTATATTAAACCTCAATGATATGGTTATCAAATCATTCCAACTAAAAATTTACACTAGCCATACATTTTGCCTAACCTGTTGAATGGGTTGTTGGTTTCACGACATTGAAGGATGTATTAAAAATCAATTACAACTACTTTTTTGATGAACAAGAAAGAAATTGGTAGAAGCAAGCTCCATATTTTAGTCGAAATTGTATAGTTCAACAAGAATATACAACAGTCTTGGAAGAAAAAAAGCAATGGAGGAAATCTTGTATAACAATATAGGTTAAAAATTTTACCAAATAAGGAAAAAGGGAAGAAGCAGCTAACAAAGACAGAGGAACACACAGTAGATTCTATCACTTGGGAAAGTTTGATAGCAATAGAAAATCGAACATTGTGGTTCACTAATCTAGAAGACCACTCACTAAAGCTTGCTCTTTGATATGCCAAGGTAGACAAAGTCATTCACATTCCATTTTTTTTTTTTTTTTTTTTGAGAATTTGAACCTTATTTGAAACCTATGATTGCCCATTACAACAAAAAAGAAAACAAATCCATGATAGAATATATGAATTGTCCAGTCACCATTACATTCCAACCTGAAGATTTTCAGTGAGTTCTTGGCACTTTAATCTTGGGAATTACTATGTCAAAACCTGCCATAAAAATAACCAAAGATAGAAGGAAGCAATTATTCAATGGCTATATAGAGCAGATCTCAATAAACAAGAGAAGCCCAATATATGGCATACAAGAAGTAGAAGTTTGTGGTGAGATCATTTGACAAACACTAAATGGTGTTGCATCATCGATTTAATAAAGTGCAAATTAATGGGTGCCATCTGAGCATTAGATATTTCCATCTAGATGATTGACTATATGATTGGATTGAGTGAAGGTAAAATTTATAATTGGGCAATAGTGTTGTCTAACTACATCTAGAATTTTTTGTCGCGGAAGCATAAAGCTTTTCATATGACCCAACAACACCATAGCTCTATTTTTGGATGCCATTTTTTGTAATGTCTCCATTCTTTCACGAGCATCAGAGTCATTGGATTAGCCTATTATGTCGATCCTCGTAGGCTAGTGGTTCTGGATAGAGGGTCACTTGAACGGGCACTTGGTTGGTAAAAGGCAGTATTGGTATCCGGAGTATGGTGACGTCGTCAATTTGCGCATTTGGCGTGTTATTGGAGCTTAAAATATTGATCTTCACCATTTATTTCTCTTACTCAAGCTTTGGGACCATGTGTCTATTTGTTAAAGGGGTCACTTTTTTGCAGTTACTATTCACTAATAAAGTGAAAAAAGAAATAACTTAAGTGAATAGTGCCATTTTAATGAATAGTGTTTTCATTGACAAATTATAAAAGGCAAAAAGGAAGTTCGACCTCTTCACGTTATGACTTATTTTGCTGATTGAAGCTTGAAGTGTGGAGTTTGTGGAGGATAGAAACTAGGGTTTCTAGCTTTCAGCAGTGGGGAAGCCTGGTTTGGGCTTGTAGTTAGAATTTATGCATCTTGAGAGTGTGAAAGACCACTTTAAAGTGCAGGTCTGAGTTTTGCTTGATTCGTGGGAGCCATATCTTGCTGCTTTCAAGTGTTAGAAGTCATCCATTGCAAGGGAAATCGCTGTTAGAGGTTCCATTCATGTTTTTGAGGTCGTGGCTTGCTTTTTGAAGATTGTTGGAGCTGATTTTGACCACCTGCAGCCAGCCGCCATCATGTGAGGGTTTCTACATCTTCTAGTAAGAAAAACGCCTTCATATTGTTGCTGCTTTCTTTCCTAAAAGGGGCGCCCTTTTATTTAGAAGCTTTTTCATCAAGAAATCGGTAGGGGAAGTTTGTCATTTAATTTGTATGAGCATTTTGGTGGGCGCGGGTACTGTAGCAAGCACTGTTCACAGTGCATTTTGGCTGCAAGTTTGTCTTTAGTTGTAAATGGTGTCTCATTCCGAAATGTATGAAAGATATATAATTTTAGCACTCTATTGTAATGAAGGAAGTCTCTTAACTAGTGTATTGAGTTCCTTTGAAGTAATCTTTCTAAGTTTAGTTTAATTTGAGTTCTTTATATGCATTTGGTTTGTAAGGAAATTATTGAATCATTGGCATCAAACCACAAAAACACAAAAAAACAAGAAACAACAGATTACAAACCAAAAATCAGTCCTTTAAACGAAGTGAAATCAAATCAGCAGTGAGCACGGTTCATCACAGTGGTATCAAAGCATTTCACTACAGTGGTAGCAGAGTGGATCACTAGAGTGTGGTTCATCACATTTTTGCACAAGTTTCTTCAATTGAAATGGGCAAAATTCAGCTTGATCCTCAATATGATTCCTCCTCACCCACTATTTTTAGATGGAATAAATTGGGCACATAGGTTCAACCAAGTGAGGAAGTCAAGCCTCCAAGCAAAAAAAGAAAACATGTGGATGCATCATCTAAAGAGGGAGACGACAATGAGGAGGGCGATGAACTAATTGACTACATCCACTTTGAGTACCACACTAGGCGACATTCCTATGATACATGCTATTTCTCCAATTGATGACATTAATCTAGTCGCCACTCCATACAAATTGTTGATAGAAGCTTTAGAGAAGATTGATAGATGTTTGAGCTTACCTATGGCTCCTCTTGACATAAAGGAGTATCCTCCATTGAGTCCCACTCGAGAAATAGAGCAACCTACCACATTACAACCCATTGCTAGCCTTCCAACCCCAATTGACAATGTTCAACCTCTTGTTACTCGGGAGATAGTAGGCAATGCTCGGCATGTCCAGGAAGGTGGTCCTTCCAATTTACAGGTGTAGCTTACATCATCAAAGGACTCACCACCCCAAGAGGAATCCACTAGTGATGAGGACATCGCCAAACAACTGGATAGCACTGATTCCCCTCACCCTACAAGAGGCTCACTACATACAAAAGTTTTTGGAAGAAGAATGTCATAAGGAATTTATGAGAATTTTCCTCTCGAAGTGTTGGCCCATTACTCAAACTTCAAAGATAAAGAAGGCAAGGCAGCTCGACTGAATTGTACCTTCATTTGGTGGATCAGATGGTCATGTCCTTGTAGCTCTTTATTCCATTTAGTCTGTTTTTAGGGAGGTCTTCTATTTACTTACACACCACATGGTTTCCCATCGCCAACTGATGATTCGTGTGAATGAGTCAACATGGGTTTCTCAAAAATTACAAGAGGTACTGAATGAGTGAAATCAAAGGTTTCAAACATAGTTGGCTCAACAATCCCACCCCACAAAACTTGAAAAGGCCAAGGTCACCAAGAAAGAAAAGGGACTAACTATGAAGGATCAACAGCTGATGGGAAAGGACAACCAACTTGCAAAGAAGGATAGGAAACTTGCCAAATCATAGCTCAAAAAAGAGAACACCAAGCACAAGTTGACAAAGGCAATACAACTAGTGAAAACCACTAGAGAACATGAACTTCTAGAAACCCATCACTTGAAACTTTGGATAGAAGAATATTGCTTGCGGCAGACTATTTCCCAACAACCCACTCATCTTTATCAATTTACACACCTCTAGGGACGTTTTCTCCATCAGCTCCTCAATGATGTATAAGTTTGTTCTTTTCAATCTTCCAATTTTGTTTTCTCTAGTTCTCTGGGAGACTACTTTTTTGGGGTGGCTGATGTAGTTAGAGAAATCTTCCTATTAGTTATATTTTACTTATGTTGTAGTCAGTGAGATTAGTTTCTCTTTATAGGTTGTACGTAGTTACTCTTGATAGTTGTTGACGGTTGGAAGTTCTTAGCAATCGTCAACTAGTTTATATACTCTTAATGTAATTGTGAAAGGGGACCACATGTTATGAGCATTTCCCTAAACTGCAGTTGTACAAGTGCATATGAAGAAATACATTGTGATATCTTTATGCAATTACTGGTATGAATTTCAAAATAGTTATTGGTATTTGTATATCCTGTTTACTCTGTTATATTCAAAGCAGATTGAATTAAGCAGCAAACAAAAGGCTTCTGAGGCATATTTTGAGTCAATCATGCAATCCATCTCTTTAAGAAGTGCAACTATGATAGTGATCCAATTGAACAATGTAGCAGAGGCTCTTACCCAAGAGTTTCATCATCAAGACTTGCAACATTTGTAAGGTTCTGGCTCAAAATCAGAAGCACAAACTATACTATTCTTACTCAGAACAGTTACACCAAACACTACAAGTTCCTGGCATATGCTTGCTCAAACCAATTCTATCAATCTCTTGCTTAGAAGTGAAACAAATCGTCAATATACTTGCTCAATAAAGATAAAGCCCGTCAGAAATCAGATAACCAAATGATTTGGCCAATATTGCATACATGAACCAAACTCGAATAAGATAACCAGTCAAACACATGCACGCTCACTAGTTCAGATTTGACACCATACAATAAGAGATCCAAGAACAATGATGCAAACTGGAAATATCAGTAATGTATATCTACAGCAGAAACTCACAATAGGCAATGAAGCACTGTTTAGGAAATTCAAGTGAACCACAAAATGATGCACAACAGAGTTTACAGAATAAATAAGTCTGCAAGTGCTTGCAACGTGAACAATGAAATATCAAACCCTAAGAGCTGCACCTAATCTCAGATCTGCATGTGCAATCTGCTCCTCACTCGCCGTTGAAGTCCAATTAGGCCTCCGTGATGAAGCCTTCCCATCAATGAATTGAGTTTCCATCCAATCCACCTTCCTAGCATAAGGGTTGCTGTCCTTCTACTGGTCTGCTCCATAGGAATAAAAACTGAATGTTGAATGCCCCAAAACTGAGCAGCGACTTCATATAAATACTGAATATGGATGCCAACATAGAAGAGGTCGGCCAGAAGAAAATATAATTCAAAATATTATTTTAGGTCCCAAACATAGAAGAAGTTGGCCAGAATCGATAATTTAAATATTATTTATTAATTAATTTAAATTTTAAATATTATTAATAATTATTTATTTATTGATAACTTTATTTATTTATTTATTTAAAATATTAAGCTGGCCGACCCAACCTTAAATCAGGGACATGACAACATTCTAGTGTAGCTGTCTTCCTAGCAACAAGAATCATTGGCTACATCTGTTTTTTTGGAACTTTGTACTTAGTTTGTATGTTGAATTTGTACAAAGTAGATTGTAATCAACAATTTGAAAACTATTAACATCTAGTTATTATTTTTTTCACTATGAAGTATGCATTATGCAATGCAATATAATCAACAATATGAACATAAATGACAAAAAGCTATATTCCATGGGCTAAACTCAAATTTATTTGCTCTCTATATCTCTATGCTAGTGAAATGCCTTTAAATTTTCAAAATAGCAGGTTTTTCTCCCTTTTTCTGTCTTTTTACCTCCTTTTTCTAAATCCAAAATTTCCCCATTTTTTTGCAAGAAACTTGTACTTTTTGTTTGCTATTCTTTTCCCAAAATATTTTTTGCTGCTATTCCCCTCATAATTTGAAGAGATGTTTATCCTCGCACACCATTTCATTTTTTTTTTTTTTTTGGCGAATCACTACCAGAGAGGGTAGCACTCATTCTATTGAAGCAAAAGAAATTTCAGTAGTGAAGTTTACGGAGAAAGCCAACACAAACTACAGACAATTCCTGACAAGTTACAATGGCGACCAAGGATTATGTTGAGCCTTCCTCATCATCTTCCAAAGAGGACGGATGCCTAGCTTTGCCGAAGCAACCTTCATCGTCCTATGCCTATAACATTCACCTTACCAAGGAAGGATACACAGCCACCTGTGTACTCACCACCGATCCCAAGACCACCTTTTGGCCTACAAACACAGAAAGAATCATTCTAAGACCCTCCTCGATCCACCTTGGAGGCCCCACCCGACCCGTGGCTTAGTGGATGGGACAAATCCTCATTTATGACCGCCTCTAGCCCCAACCAGGTATTTAGAGAATCTAAGACCAAATTACTTGACTCCTGGTCAATTCCAAACTTTGACAAAAGTTCTATTGCAAAGTTCACCCCCCTATAGACATGTGAGAGTTTGAAGTCCTGAGGCCAGAAAGACTTTGTCTTACCTTGTCCACCCACATTTGGAGCTGCCAACTTGGAGCATGACCAACCCCAACCGCCCTTATTACCACCTCTGAATCGCCTTCGATATCCACATTGCCCCAACCATTGGATACATAGAATTTGATGCCTTCCCAAAGTGTTGCACATTCCGCAACGATGTTGGTGCTCCTTGGGAGCTTTGTAGCTCTCGGCCCCAACATTTTGCTTGCCTCATCCTTGATTATATAGCCAGCTCCAAAGGGGCCCTAGTTGCCTTTAGAGGCCCCATCAAAATTTAGTTTTAGATGCCCCCTGGGAGGCAGCGACCACTTGGCCTTAATCCTGCGTGCATCCTTCATTTGTGGCTAGTTCAAGGGCCGGTCAAGAAAACCCCATCTTTTGCACATCCTTTCATCCCAAGACAAAAAAAACCGATACTTTGACAACTTGAGTCTTCCATTAAAGTGTTCGTTGATGCCAATTTCAATCTTCGCGATGACACTCACCACATGGGACTCTTTTTCCTTGAAAATCCTTGCATTACGTTCCTTCAAAATCTACCAGATTATCATTGATGGAATCTCGTACCATAACCCCTTGAAGGCCCCTCCCTTATATAGAATGGGCCAAGAATCAAAAACTTGTTTCAGATTATTTGGGAGAGGCCCCTGCCAGTCCACCTTTGCTTTCAACGTTGACCAGCATGATTGGGAAAATTCACAATGAACAAAAAGGTGGTGAACATCTTCATTGCTTCTTTTACAGAGGACACACCAATGAGGACCGAGGATTTCGATGCGGTTCAACCTATCCCCTATGAAAATGTGCTCATGGAGAGCTGTTCACGCAAAAGGCCCTGCTTTTGGCAGAACGTACTTCCCCCAACAAAGCTCCTTGGGCCACGAAGCTGCATCCAAATCAATTTTTAGCATTTTGTAGCCTACACCAGCCGTGTACTCCCTTGACTTGGCTATGCACCAAATGATTCTATCAGGGTTGTCAGAGATGAGCAAGGATCTATTTGCCAGTTCCCTTTGGACCACCACCCCAAGTTGTTCCTACAAAACGTTGAAAGATTTCCAAGCCCAGACCTGTTGCCCATTAACAACACTTAAATCCAGATAGTCCCAAACATGCACCCCATAAAGTGCCTTTGTTGGTTTCGTCGCCTCCCAACTCAAGAAGCTCCTTCAACGCAGGGTAGCCATTCCAAGACTCCTCCCAGAAGAGTGCACACCTTCCGTCACCAATTTGCCACAACAAGTGATTGCACACAACATCTCTGCATCTTAAGATGAAGTTCCACATAGCCAAACCTCTTTGGGGATTGGCTATTGTTAGAATTCTCTCCAAATCATTAAAGTCCAAATACTTGGCCCAAAGAGAACCTGGGTTTTTGAACATTTTCCAAGATAATTTCGCGCCTAAAGCTTTGTTCTGTATTCTTGGATCCTTTACACCACTACCCTCGTGCTCCTTCTATTTTAACACTGTCTCCCAAGCCAGCAGAGGGACGCATTTCCTTTCGTGTGGACCATCCCACAATAGCTTCTTCTGAATCCCTTTCAATCTCCTTACTGCTTTGCATGGGGCTTCCAAGCACGACAACGTATATATAGGTATGGTAGCCAACATTGCCTTCACCATTGTGATTCGGTCGGCCGACGTCAACCAACAGCTTGTCCAGTTGTTAATACGAGAGGAGCATTTATTGATCGTCGCCTCCCATAGACTCGACTTCACCGGTCTAGAAAAAAGAGGAATGCCCAAGTACAATGCAGGCAACTGTCCCACATTGAAGCCCAGTTCACCCACAATTCTGCATTGCAATCCATGCGGTGTGTTTGCGAAAAAAACATTGGACTTCATTGGATTGATTTGCTGGCCAAAGTTACTACAATATTTGTCTAAAGCCGTTTTGATTGTACTCACTTCTTCTAACGTTGCTCTGCCCA
The DNA here is from genome assembly GCA_007258455.2 of Sequoia sempervirens. Lineage (NCBI taxonomy): Eukaryota > Viridiplantae > Streptophyta > Pinopsida > Cupressales > Cupressaceae > Sequoia > Sequoia sempervirens. Next base: position 132,829 of record VDFB02273178.1, on the reverse strand, counting down.
GGAGGACTGTATCATCAGTAAAAAGTTGGTGTCAGAGCATCGGAATGTTGTTTGCAATTTCAATGCCCCGCCATAGATTTGATCGCTTCAGCTTGGTTATGTGGCAACACAAAGCTTCCATCATGAGAACATATAAGAAAGGGGACAGTGGATCCCCCTGGCGAAGGCCTTTTGCCCCACTAAAGAAGCCGTAGGGGGACCCGTTTATTACCATCGAGTATCTCGGGGTAGAGATGCAATTGAAGATCTAGGATAACCAATCCTCCCCAAAGCCAAGTATTTTCAGCACCCCCATCAAAAACCTCTAGCAAACCTTGTCGTAGGATTTGCGCATATCTAGTTTAATTACCATGCCATTGACATTTGAAATTTTCAAAGTGTGTAATGTCTCATGAATCACAATGATGTTGTCTATGACATTTCTTCCGGGAACAAATCCACTTTGTTTTGGAGAGATGACGTGCGTTAGAAGCAATTTCAATCTGTTATAATTTTGTAAATTACATTGCACAGTGCAATTGGCTGAAAGTCGTTGAAAGATACACTGTCCTCCTTTTTGGGGATTAACACAATGTTTGTGTTATTCAAATCTTTGAGCAATATACGTTTCCTCCTTGACTCCTCCACCACACCAACAATCTCATCCCCCATAAAGTTCTAGCACTGTTGATAGAAGAAGGCATTGAAGCGGTTGGGCCCAAGGGCTTTGTCCGTTTGCATTTGGAATAACGCTTCTTTCACCTCCTTTGAGATCTTACCAAATAAGAAGGCATTGTCTACCTCGCTTATCTTTGGCACTATGTCATTGATGATCCCCATCTCCGCCAGATCAGCCTCACCTTCCTCTCCCAGCAAGGTGGAAAAGTAGTTGATCCCCACCTTGTGGATATCCTCCTCAGTAGTGATGAAGTCGCCCCCCCTCAGAGCAATACGGGAGATTTTGTTCCAATTTCTCTTCACCTTAGTAGAATTATGGAAATATTTTGTATTTTGATCGCCTTCAGCCAACCATGTGTCTCTAGACTTCATTCTCCAGTAGCACTCTTCCCGCGCCAACACTTCACTGTATTCTGCCAGGAGTCTCTTCTCATTTTCATATTCCACATTCGACATCCCATGAATTAGGATAACTTCCCCCAATGCCACCAACTCTTATTCTATAGGCTCCTCTTCAAAAATGTTTTTGAAGGAGGTTATGTTCCAGCTTTTTAATTTCTCCTTCAGGCGTTGCAGTTTTTTCATGAATAAGAACATCTTTGAGCCTTTGATCCCCATGGGTTCTGCCCACCAAGTCCTTAGGAGATCTAGTAAATCATCTACCCTCATCCACATTTTCTCAAATCTAAATTGACCACTAGTCGGCTTGGAATCGACCTTGATCACCAATTCAATTGGGTAGTAATCCGAAATTGTGATTGTCCATATGGTGGATTGTGGTAACAGATTGCCCTGTAGCCAATCTTCAGACACAAGAAATCTATCTAGCCTTTCAGCTATGTTACTGAAATCTTTTCTCCTATTTCATTTTGTGTTATCATCAAAAGGCAAATTAAAATACTAACTCTATTATAAATAAAATACTTTAGCCTAACCAATTGAATTATAATAAGAATTTTTCTTTGAAAATATAAATTACAAATTAGAAAAAGAAACATTAATTAATCTTTTATGGAGGAAGCACATAAGAAAAAATCTACAACAAATAAACAGATATAAAAGAAAGCAATGAAATAGACATCTGCAAGAAAAAGATAGAAGACATTTGAATTTGAGATCATATACAAAGTTTTGAAAAAAGCACTTTAAGAGAATAAAAGACAAATGAAAAAAAGGAAGTAAAAAAAGAAAAAACCAAAGAAATGTGAGTGAATTCATTTATTAAAATTGGGATGTAAGTCAAGGACTATAAACATGTGTTTGACAGGTATCTTAACTAATTAGAAATTAAAACATAGTAAAGTTCAATTTTTTTTGAAGTTATATAAAAGAAAAAAAATTATCAAAATTTATTTTTAAAGAAATTTAAGTAATATAAGGTGATTAAAGGTAAAATTGTATATCTTCCACTACTACGTCTATGATAAGTAGCTTGTCCCACAAACAGAAAATGTTTTTGATTGGATAAGCAGGGTTTTTGAAAGGGCCCTAAACCCTTTTACAAATCAAAAGATAGAACGTTCAGCTCAGCAAAATAGAAAAACCAACAAAGAATAACAGGATAACACAAAATAGCAAGCAAATGGGACCACTACAACTCAATCAAAATGGAGTAGAACCATTATACAAGGGTTCTTCTCCATAGACCTTTTCATCTTTTTATTGCAAGGATAAGAAACAGAACCATTCATGGGACCAAACAAACTAGGAGTATCAATTGAGGGATTATTTGAATCTTCAACCCGAGGTTTTTGGATTAGCGAGGGGTGGTCTTCCTCAACAACAGACATCTTCTCAGGCTTTTGAAAGAGCGTGGTGTGATCCTCCGTAATCGCAAACATCTTCTCTTATTTCTTCCAAACAAAGTGTGGCTTCTTTCTCCTTAGACATGTAAAGGAGGCATGACCAACTTTTCCACAATAATGGCAGATAATGGGAGAATTTTCATATTCAATCTGCTGCACCCACTTCCCAAATCTTGAAGATAAGGTAATTTGAGTAGGGAGAATAAGGTTATTCTCCACTAACACACAAAACCTAGCAGAAAGTAATTGCTTCATCGATTTCGTGATCTTATCAGTAGAACAAAACTTCCCAAAAGAATTAGCAATACCCATAAAAACCTTTTCATGCCAAAACTCCAAAGGTAGCTCTGGCAAACAAACCCAAATATGAAACATAAGAGTGTCCGATATTGGGTTGAAACCAAGAGACCGCCTTCGAAGACAAAGGCCATTCTAACCAAAAAACCATGGGCCATCAAGAAGGGCCTTAGAGCAACTTTCTTTGCAAGGAAAGGAAAAGAGTAAGAAACCATTTAACATAGCAGTTACCTTGACCTGATCACAAAACTTCCAAATCTGACAAAACCATCTTCTAATAGCATCAATGTTGGGACGAAAACCACAGAATCTCCCTACCAAGGAGCTCTTAAGCCAATCCATGATCTCAGAAAAGATAGAATCAAGAACATCATATTCGACTTGTCTTTCCTCCAAAGCATTGGAGCTACCAGTAGACACATCGCCAACTTCCGAGGTAGCCATAGGGAATGAAGGATGAGCAAGATGAATCAAACCCTCAGCCCTATAGTCCAGCCCATCAAGCTCAGTAACTATAGAGGGCAGAGGGGAAGCAACAGGGATAGGAGCTCTCTCCACAACAACATCAGGAATAAGGAACCCTTTTTTGAGACCAGAAAACGAAGCTTTGTCACTAGTATTCTCAACCTCACAAGCATTCAAGTTCTTCTGAGTCTTTAGACGGGCTTCTAGAAGGATGTCAAGAAGAAGTTCATCCTCCTTACCCAACAAATCACAGAGCCCATCCTCAGAGGCATCAACGAAAGAACCAACATCGGGATCTTCAAAATCTGAGAACAAAAAATCATCCTCATCTCCCTCTAGAGCCTATAGGTCAACGACAGGGGAGTCAGGGGAGCCACCAAAGGAGCCCACCAGACTAGAGCTCGTAGAGGCAGCAAAAAGAGGAATGGAAACCAGAGGCCTCGCTTCTGCAGGCCCATCGTCATCTCTTTCGCCGTCTTCAAAGGCTCCATCTGCAGAAGCAGTTGCATCTCCTTCTGAGTCCTAATCTTCATCATTGCCGCCTTCAAGGATTTTCAAAATGCGCCGACCTCCTCCTTTCCCCCGCAGAGCCTCCATCTTCCCGCACAACGCCATAATAATAGCTTAATACTAATTTTAATGTAAAATGAAAATGGAGAAATTTGATTGGATGTATATTGAGAAGGGGGATATCATTCTTTTAAAAAACAAGGGGAAAATGGTATGATAATAGTGCACATAAATTTAAATTTAATTAAATGTGGGATGCACTTGAGAATTCTTTTTAGAAAAATTTTCAAAGGGAAGGAAACTTAAATTTGAAATTATAATATTACAAACTAAATTGAAAGACCAGGGTGACAAAATATTGAAATAAAAGGAAAAAATAATCTTCAAAAACTATATCAGAGAAAGATAAAAGATTTTGCACCTTGGCAAGCAAAATCAAACTATTCTTACAGTTAGGAGTTTCAAACTTTAAAATAATCTTCTTGAAAGCCATATGCAAATTCCAAAGAAACTTTAATGCGACGGTGGAAGCCCAGGGCAGACACAGGAGCCCTCAGCATGCTAGGTAACAGCAAGGGGATGCTCAATCTGCGGTTGGAAGCGCAGGTCCTAGCACAGGACAAGATGAAGATGAGTCCACCAGCAGACCAGCTATTAGCAGCTAGCTCTTGTCCATCATTTTGTTAGCATATATAGGTTTTTTAATATATATGTATGTAACAGCACGCCAATCATGATGTTAAAAGACATCTACAGGACACAATCCCTGCAATTTTATATAGGATTACAGCGGGAGCAAGCATAATCTCTGTAATTTTTATGTGTAAAATCTCAGCTGATATAATACTGCATATAGGCTTCTAACTTGAACAGCTATATGGTACTATGTACTAGTTCACAACTTATTATTAATACAAAAAAACTTTAAAATAAGGGAAAAGGCTATTGCAACCGAAAGAAAACCAATCTGCTAATAAACAAATTTCCATTCTGTAAAGGCTTTTAATGCTAATAAAACAATTCAGTCTTATAAATGTGTATCAAATGATTGATTTAATGTCACAGAAATTCCAATCATGAAGTTATTTAATTTTGACAGTCACTAGAGTTCACCAACTTTTGAATATGTTAAGAATACCAACCAGATCAAATCTAAGTTTGATGCAACAAATTTAGACAGTGAATTCTAAAAGCTCTTTTACTCATCTTCATGGACTGAAAAAATCCTGCTTACTACAGATCTAAAGAGTCTGAACCATACCAAAAACCATCCTATTGTGAAAGATTTTCCCTCAGAATACAAAGTTCTAAATAATCTAATAATGTTTCTCAGACATATGTCTGGATTTCTAATCCTAGTTCTAAATGGCATTCTTGGAGGTATTGTCACAATACTAGAGTAAATACATGGATGCAAAAAGCATATCCTATGTGTCACTACTCTAGATATTTGTCAAAGTCCTTTTAGTTACCATATTCTCATGGTGCTTCAAGATCAAAGCCTTTCCAACATGGGAGGGCATGTTATAGACCTAATTAATAATGACAATGACCCAGCCTCAACTTCTGGCTACAAAGTTATTCTCAAGCATCTTGCTCTTACAGGTTACTAAACATACAGCTGTCTAAGGTCAAGACTCAAACTAATTAACAACTATTTCTGCTAAAATTTGTAGAGCAAGTGCATGCAATGCAAACAAACCAAAATCTATCTTCAAAATGCTCAGTAAGAAAAAGTAATTCCTAATTATTAAAAGCAGATATTTAAACTACACAAAGCTCAACACCAATGGAAAGAAATATAAATCTGTCCCAACCCAAACAGTTATCCACACTTACATGACTTGCAAGAATGTACAGAAGTAAATTGTAAGCAGCCCCTGCCCATGCTGTTTCAGTAAATACTCCAGCTGTCCTTACCACCTCTGAGGAAAGTGGATATATACGGAAGAATCTTGGGAAATACTGAAAGAAGACAACAAATCGCAAAGCATTCTTGGTATTCAAAGCAGCTGAACCTCTCATTTTTGGGATGAATATCCAGATAATGGCCTGTACAACAAGTTATAAATTACCATAAAATCTCTCATACAGCATTTGGAAAAATTAAAAAAACACATTTTTTTGTCAAAAAAATCCATGCATATTGATTGACAATAACCAAATTCCAATTGGCCCCAACAGCTTCAGTGGATACTATACTTAAACAAGAAGTCAAACGGACCAGTTCCCACCCTTAAATAATCATTAAGGGGTCTCTCATTTCCTACCACCAACAATCTAGGACCAAATAACTAATATAATTCTCAATATTACCACCCCAGTTTGGTACTTGTACAATGACTTTGACAAGTGATTTGCATTCTGGTTTGTGGTTGCATCATCTAAACAAATATGCATGCATAGGATAAATTTATAGAAGTAATACACGCCACAATTTAACATTCCCGATGTTTCCTTTCATTTATATTTCCACCATCACTTAATGAATCATGAATATATTAAACAATTCTTAACTATTTAAATTTGGGTCTCAAACATTAATTGGTAAAATCAAGCATACTAGATTCAATTTTTGAATAATTGTGGACTAAATATTTTTGAACATTTTGTTCATGATACTCATGGCAAGTGCCTATACATGATGAAACAGCGCCAGGACAAAGTATCCTAGTAATTTCCTACAGCAAATACAAATGATCAAAATTAGATAATAAATCTGCAATCAGTTTTTGTGTTCAACTGCATGGGTAGTTTAGGACCACAGGTTTCAACATTTTGGATCTCTCTACTGAACCCATCATCAGAGAAAAATTTAGATTATTGATCATATCCAAGATGAGTGCCCATCCATCAACAGATTCCATACAAATGGTGAGTTGTTTTGACCTACCATTTTAAAAATGTTCTCTAATTTAAATTCCTACCCTGCGTGCTTTTAACCACCTTGATTTCGTCAGCACATAACATAAGAAGCTGAATACATAAGATTACCATAGATTAATGTGAAAGACTTCAACAGAAGTAAAAAGGATAGCCTCACCCATTTTGTGAACAGAATGCTAATACCTGCGTCTTATTACTTCTGCCTCACCCTGCAGGCACAGCATATTCAATGGGTGATGAAATATGCTAACCAATTTTTTCGAAGAAATTACACAACATAACCAGCAATAGATAACTGGATTAGCGTTAGCATCAAACTGAAAACTGAACTTGGAATGAAAACTACTCAACGTCAAGGATGTGCACTCAAGATCCCACTGAGGGCGAGGTGCTAACATATGACGGAGTGTTGAAAATTGAAATTAAGAAATGATAGGCGGATAACCAGCCATGAGAAACAGTTCCACACTACCACCAAACAGTGGGGGGAAAAGGTTACAATAAAAACAATTCGTCCGCTGCGGCGGGCATCCACAGAGCTGTGGGAATTCACCACTCTGAAAGTGGGTATAAGAGAGTTACAAACAGATTTGTCCACACTAGCGGTAAACCATCCAGGGGTAATTTAATGATAAAACAGAAAAGTAATTGCAGAACTGAAAGATTGGTTGGATTAGTAATGCTTAATCTCAACCTTACAAATTAAAACTCTGCAGATTACCAATTACAATAATAAGGAATGAACCTTAGATATCAAGTATGAACTTTTACAATAACATAACTCTCAAATACTGAAGTATATGATCAAAAACTGGAAATTGCAACAATCTGATATAAAAATCAGAATTCTGGAAATTCAACCAGCAAACTATGAAATCATAGAAATGCTCATAAGTTGATCAATTTACCTCCGAATGATGTGAAATCAGTTGCAAATGTTTTCTAGGAATGTGGTGCCCAAGATGCAAATCAGAAACCATCTCCATAGACTCCAATTTATTTAGCACGGATCCCAATGCTCATCATAATGATACAGCCTCCTCAAGAAATCGATTTTGCAAGAAGAAATTAAATACTTGGAATTAAATTCCAATTCTTTGAGGAAAGTGGCGCCTTATATCAACAAATGGATTGCTCAAGTACCCAGAACAAAAATAAAATCACTCCAATAGATATGAACAGAAATCAGCTTCAGCTGTTGACAAACCAGGAAAATAAACTGTGAAAACACTCCAAAAATTCTTCAACTTTGATGCTCAATCTGCTAGTCTGATGTTGAGAAGCAGCAATGTAGCCAACTAGGTGTTATATTGCAAACACGAAATTGGATGAAAGGCTAGGAGGTAGACATCCTCGAAGCAATATGTCAATTGTCATTTCGACAGCATAACTTTAGCATAATTTTCATGGATGAAATGCTGGAGCAAAGACCTTCAATAAATAAGAGCTCACAAACTCTTCAAATCCCTGAGAAGCAGACCAAAAGACACAGGAGACTCTTCAATTTCCCCAAAACCATTCAACTTCTCAAAGTGGCGTCCAAAATTGCATAATAAGGAATTCACTTTATTTCATAATTCTCACTTAATAAAGTGGCGTCCACTTTTGCTCAAGGAATAAAGTTCTTAATAAAATTAATAAAGCTCTTTATGAAGGCGTACCCTTCATGGCCCCACTTTAAAAACAACTTAAGTTATCTCCTTAGGCCAAGGGGGTGTCAACAGTGAATTAAAACATAATGCCTTTAATTAAATATTTTTCACCAAATAAAGCTTCTGAAGACCAAGCCATAATAATAACAACTGCTCCAACTGAGAAGGACTAAGAATGGACAACTGCAACTGCCACAACTAGCATTTACTAAAAATAGTAAATAACATGGAATGCCACAAAACTCCAAGCCAAGAAACCCTAATTTCACCTCATTCCAGTCTACGGGTTCCGGAATAGACTGATGAATTGCAAAGCTAATCACTGATGAGAAGGGGACATTACAGTCCGCCCTCCTCGAAATTGCTTGTCCTCAAGCAACTGAAAAGATGGATGCAACAAAATCTGTTCACCTTCCCACGTGGCATCTTCAATAGGCAAATTCCTCCATTTAACCAAATATTCTTTGATTGTCCTTCTCCTCAAAGAACGTTCTCTAGTATCAAGGATTTCTTCAGGAATCAACACTAACTGACCTTCCTGATCCAATGGAGGTAATTCTGATGTAGCCACCACGTTGTGTCCAATTGCCTTCTTGAGGCGAGACACATGAAAGACATTATGTACTTTGCTTTCAGCTGGAAGCTCCAACTCATAAGCAACTTCACCAATCCTTTTGGTGATTTTGAAAGGACCATAGAAACGTGGCTTCAACTTTTCTGCACCACTTTTCTTGAGAGAAGATTGTCTATATGGCTGAAGCCTCAAATAGACCATGTCCCCAACTTCAAAAGACCTTTCAACACGCTGCTGATCAGCGTATAACTTCTGCTGATTTTGAGCTTGTTGCAGATTTTCCTTGAGAGATTTCAAGATGTCTTGGCTTTGTTGTAACATATCCAGTGCTTGTGGAGCTCTACTATCACCAAACACTAAATCAACAAAATTAGTAGCCTCATAACCATAAAGAGCCATAAAAGGTGACATCTTAATTGACATGTGATAAGAAGAGTTATAACAATACTCTCCTAAATGAAGCCATTTAATCCAAGCTCGCTGCTGTCCTGAAACATAGTTCCTTAGGTAGCCCTCTAACCACTTGTTAACAATTTCTGATTGCCCATCTGTTTGTGGGTGATAACTTGTGCTTGGAGTAAGCACTGTCCCACTCAATCTGAAGATCTCCTGCCAAAAAACACTTAGGAACTTGCTGTCCCTATCACTAACAATAGTTTTAGGCAACCCATGCAAACGGAACACCTCTCTAAAAAACAACTCAGCCACTTGAGCTGCTGTAAATGAAGTGGTAACAGCAAAGAAATGAGCAAATTTCGTTAGTCTATCAACCACAACAAATATACAATCACGTCCTTGCACCTTGGGCAACCCCGTGATAAAGTCCATGGCAATACTTTCCCACTTCTGATTTGGAATGGGCAAAGGCTGAAGTAGACCAGCTGGATAAGAGTGTTCATTTTTATTTCTTTGACAAATAGGACACTCTCTAATGTAGTTCAAGACTTCTTCTTTCAACCCTTTCCAAGTGAATCTTTCACGAATCTGCTTATAAGTCTTGAAAATCCCTTGATGACCAGCAAGGGGAACATCATGAAAAGATTGTAGAATCTTCTTTTTAAGCTTAGATTCTTGTACTAAAAAGATTCTATCTTTATAATAAATTAACCCATCAACCAACTTATACCTTTCATCAACCAAATGACCTTCTAACAAGCTGGTTGCAAACTGATTTTTAACATAATCAGCAGCAATTAATTCCTTCCAATCTGCTGATAACTCACAAATTGACTGCAAATGAGGCCTTCTTGAAAGAGCATCAGCCACTATATTATTTTTTCCTTTGACATATTCAATGTCAAAGTCATATGCTTGGAGTTTACTTACCCACTTTTGCTGCCTTTCATTCAAATCCTTTTGGCGCATGAAATGTTTAAGACTATTGTGGTCAGTCTTAACAACAAATTTACTTCCCACCAAGTATTGACGGAATTTAGACAAAGCATGCATGATGGCAAGCATCTCTTTGTCATAAATAGAGTAAGTTTTTTCTGCCCCTCTCAACTTTCGGCTCTCGAAGACAATAGGGTGTTTGTCTTGCATTAGGACAGCTCCAACACCTTCTCCTGAAGCATCACATTGTAATTCAAAAGGTTTTGAAAAATCCGGAAGTGCCAACACTGGACACGAACTCATGATTTGTTTAAACTTATCAAAAACCTCTTGTGCTTGCTTAGTCCAAAGGAAAGCTCCTTTCTTTGTAAGATCTGTGAGAGGTGCTGCTTGATGTGAATATCCTTTCACAAATCTTCTATAAAATCCACATAACCCTAAAAACCCTCTCAAATGAGAAATATTCTTTGGAGTTGGCCAATCAAGAATGGCCCTTATCTTTTCTGGATCCACTTTCACACCCTTTGAACTGATAATGTGGCCAAGGTATAAAAGTTCTGTCAACCCAAACTCACACTTTGATTCTTTGGCGAACAAACATTCCGCCTCTAGAATGCTAAGCACTTCTTCTAAATGCTTAAGGTGCTCTTCCCATGACTTACTGAATATGAGAATGTCGTCGAAGAAGATGAGCACAAACTTTCTCAACTGCTGTCTAAAAATCTTGTTCATACAAGATTGAAATGTGGCTGGAGCATTTGTCAAACCAAAAGGCATGACGAGAAATTCAAAATGCCCAAAATGGCATCTAAACGCTGTCTTCTCTATATCCTCCTCCCTCATTCTGATTTGGTGATAGCCCGAACGAAGATCAATCTTTGAGAAGAACATTGCCCCATGGAGCTCATCAATAAGCTCATCAATCCTAGGGATAGGATATCTATTCTTGATGGTTTTTTGATTTAATGCGCGGTAGTCAACACACATACGCATTGTACCATCTTTCTTTTTGACCAGCACTACTGCTGAAGCAAATGGACTCTTGCTTGGTTGTCATGTCCCCATCCTAGTCAGCACAGCTGGTGACAAGGTTAGCCTATCTTTCGATCCTCGTAGGCTGATTGGAGTGTGCGAGGATCATCCGGAGCCGTTTGCCATTGCAGCGGTTTTGCTTGTATAGGTTGGGCCTTCTAGGAATCTTCCATTTTTTCAGAAACTTTCTATTTTTAGAAAGTTAGGTCAGGCGGAAGCTGCTATTTCGGGCAGGGCACCTGGTTCAGCCATTCAGCTCAGAATCGACCTAGTTCAGCAGTTGGTTGATTTGACGGAGAAATAAGGAGTAATTAAGGAGTTATTAAATATTTAATAATTTGACTTTATATTAAAGTCACTTTATTGAAATATTTAAATATTTAATTATTTGGCTTAATTATAAAGTATTTAATTATACTTTATAATATATTATTAAAAGGTGACTTAATGAGTATTTATATTCATTAAAAAGGGGACGCCAATAATTAATTATTTCTCCTAAGTCAAAAGTGCAAATTAAATCATTAATTTAAATGATTTATTAAAAAGGAGAATGGGTCGAATTTTTCCTCAAGGCAATATATACCTTTCACAGGCAAAATTGAACTATCATGTTTATTATTCAATTTTGTCTTCTTGCATCTGAGCTTTGGAGTTTGCAAACCCTAGGGTTTCTGGCAGACGATCGTTTCTAAAGAACGGAAACTCTTCAGAGATTAGGCAGACTGAGGCTGTGCAATACCAGCTGAAGCTTGCACTGGGTGATTTCATACAGAGGTCACAGATTGGGCATAATCCTTTATTCAGACAGAGATTTACAGTGATTTTCATCAGACAGTCAAGGCGACTCAAGCAAGGATCATTTATCATTGCTCTGGCACAAACCCCAAGGTGTCGTACCATTTCAGTACTTGCTGTACAGGCCGTACCAGTCAGCAAAGGGGCCGTACTTTTCATTGTTTCTGGAAAAACGTCTTCTTCTTTCACAGTCTGGAGTTTGTAACTGGGGCGATTTGGATTGCAGAGGAGTTTGCATCTTTCTGAGAGCTTGGAGAACCCTTCATTAACTCAGGCCGTACTTTCTCTTTTCTGCAGCAGCCGCCATTTCTAAAATACCAGGTTTTTTAATAAATTTTCCAGTATTGCTTTCCTTGTTCAGATTTTGACTTTGTAAAAGCTCAAATAAGATAATATATTGATGCGCCTTGTTCCCTGAGCAAGATCTGAGACATTCAATGCATTTATGAATTTTTTATGAATTTATTAAGCATTTCTAGAGAAATTGCAATTTTTCTTTTTGCCTGTAAAAACCTCAAAAACACCAAAAAATCGAAAATTTGCAAAAACAATACAAAAACAATCAGGGTTTGAATCAGAGAACCACCAGGGTTCTGACAGTGGTATCAGAGCACAGATCTCCTGCCATCCTGTGCTTTTTCAGTGCTTTTTCAGTGCTTTTCAGTATTCAGAGTGCTTTTTGCTTGCCTTTTCATGAGCCGAGATCCTATTCAGTATATGAGAGGCGTAGGAACAGGCAAAGACGAGGATTGGACAGGTCCACCTATCCCCGAGGGTCAGACAGTGTCAGGGGTACTTGGGATTCACAGATCCAGTTCTAATAGTAGTGAAAACAGTGTTGCAACCCTAATGGCAGATCGTGAGATTCCTACAGAGGCACGTAGAGATCCAGGGAAGGCACATGCAGAGGGTGATATCACCGATGAGGAGTTTAGACGGAGACACGACAATATGATGGATATGATGTCTCAGTTGATGGGTACCATTAGACAGTGTACGCCCACACAGCCACACTACATTCAGATTGGACAGACGAGCGGGACTGCACCAGTGGATCAGCCATTGGCATCCGTACCTAGACAGCCGTCACCGATCTACCAGGAGCGTAGGCCAGGCCAGCCTACTTTCTTACCCAGAGAGACTCCACCTCAGACTCCAGGAGTAGAGCATCAGGTACAGCATCAGGAGTTTCAGCCTCAGAATGGCATGTCAGTGGCGGACTTGACGAGGTTTCATGGCGAGTACATGTCTTTAGCGCCTGAGATCCGGCAGGCACTTACATTTCATGAGTTTATAGATGTCTATAAACCCAGAGGAGGAGGTAGATTTGATCGTAGACCCCCACAGCATCAGCAGCAGCAGCCACAAGTGAATAGAGACTTGCAGTATGCGGTGAGCAAGATTACGCTGCCATATTTTGATGGGTCAGAGAAGACATCAGCTAGGTCTTGGGTCCAGAAATTGGACAATTACTTGTCACTTAGGCCTATGCAGGAGGATGAGGCAATTAAATTTGCCACTTTACATCTAGACGGAGTAGCACACGATTGGTGGCACCATGGCATGTACACGTTAGGCCATCACGCGGTTAATACCTATCAGGAGTTCACCAGCAGACTGATAGAGAGGTTTGATAAGAAGGATCCGGAATTGTATTT